>JADRCD010124019.1:0-11749 GCA_019843815.1 Montemys delectorum
TATTATAAACATATTTTATAATAATAAAACAACTTAAGAATATACATACATATTATGTAAATGTGAGTGAGATAGAGAAAATATGTCTATAGGTGTCTGATGTTTCTATATACATCTATATGCATATGTAGATATTTTTATACATGTATATCTACATGTGTATATACACATATATGTATATATGTATTTGTGTATATGTATATGGATATACATATATATATATGTGTGTGTGTATGTGTACATTAGGATGTCCTCTTAAAGGATGGATTTAAATAAACAACTTTAGGAATCATGTTCCTATTTGATGAACTCACATTAAGCAAAGTTATCGAGTGTATGATCATGTAAGATCACAGAAGTTTTTGTTTTTGTTTTTGTTTTTGTTTTTTTTTTTTTTTTGAAGATTTTTGGGGTAAAACTTCAGCCTGGATCTTGCACCATGCTATAATGTTCCCTTACCTTTTCTCCACTCTATCTGGGGATAAGACATTCACTTCCACAGTAGTTCTAATATAATCTTCTACATTAAAAGATTTGAGATATCCATCCATTTCACCTTTACAAAACTTTGTTACTTCAGAAGTTTTCAGCTGAGGAATTTATTCCACTATGAGAGAAACTTTGTTTGTAGTTGCAGAGAGGTCCTATAGATTGTGGCATTTCTATTTCTATGGCATTCCCAGGAGAGTAACTATGATTCAAGAGTATAACAATATTGATCAGTAGTTACACCTGCTTTTGGTCTTATGAAAAACATTACAACTCATTGGCAATGGCCTCTTTAGTGTTTTATGTGGTCAGCTGTGTTGATTCTGGTGCAGTGAGAGGAGGAAATCCTGATGAAATCTGGATCCACCCTCGCTTGATCAATATGAATCTGATCTTCAAGTCTATGTCTGTATGTGCTGAGAGCACCACCTGCTGAGCTGCATTCCCCCCAAAGGAGGGTTAGTTTGTCTACAGGTGTGCTTCTATATGAACCTCAAAGTTGTCTTCCATACATTCCAAAAAAAAAAACCAAAAAAAAAAACCAAAAAACAAAAAACAAAAAACAAACAAACAAAAAAAAAAACAAATGACATTTCTAATGGTTGTGGCTATGTTTCAGAATGATGAACCATGGAATTGTGTTTCCATGAGAAGGGATTGTCAAGCCCTAATTTTCTAGTTGAAGAATTCATTCTACTATGAAATAAAGTATCTTCATGCTGAGTGAAAAAGCCTTTGAATTGTGTTTTTCTCTTTCTGTAGTTCATTAGGAAACTGACATAGATTTTATGATTGCAGTGATCTCTATCAGATCCTTGTAATTCTAAATAGCAAGTGTTTTAACTTACATAGTAGATGATCTCCAGGGCTTGTATATGGTTAACAAGAGAAGAAAAACTATGGGTAGAGTAAAGAAACATCCCAGTTGGCACCTCTTGCACATGTTCTGAACATTTAAGTTATTTTAGTTTTCCCTTTTGCTATCTCAAGGCAGCCACTATTTAGCAGTGTTATTCAGTATCTGAAACTGAAGCCATTTGAAAATCACAATACAGAGTACGTAGTTGTCCCTCTGAATTTACCTTGATGGACACAGTCACCATTTTGTTATAATCACTCTCATAGAGTCCATGCTATGATAAGTGTGTTGACAGTACTAAAGTCTCTCATCAGTCATTTATAGGGCATGTAATTGGCCTAGAAATCTTTTGCTATTGAGCTACACAATGACAGATATAAGATAGAATTTTGTGGCTGATGGAAAAATTAGTTCTCCTTAAGAAATAGAGCCTATCTTACTTGATATTGGTCTTATGAAATTTCATGGACCAGCCTTTTCAAAACTACAACATAGCATTGATACTTGTCATGGACTTTCTGTTGTTGTCCAATTCCTAAAATCACAGGTAAGAGAATCCCTCTTTCTTTCTATCCTGTGTGGTTTATGTATTTTAAGAAAAGAAACCATAATATTGTTGATATTCTACACATTGTACAGAGGACAGCAGAAGAGCAATGAGAAACATAGGACAAAATATCCTGGAGAATGGAACATCTATTATTTTTCATGTGATCTGCATTGTCTCAGAAGGCATTCGAAGAGTTCTTGAGCCAAGATTTTACAACCACTTGACAGAAGGCTTCCCATTAACATTGGAGAGTTGAATTATTCAGTGGTATGAAGTAGAAAACCCCCTACCTTCAAATTGTTCTTTCCTGTACAGTAGGAGGAGACTGAACGGTGCTCTAAAAAGACAATGATGTTTCAAAGAGTTTGTAAATACAAACTTTGTTTTTATTATATCTTATATACATACATACATGCATACATACATACATACATACATACATACATACATAGTATGTATACATACATAGTAAGATCCTGTCTGGCAAAACACATTTCTAGTCATTGCATCCATAATGCACATAACATTCAAATTTGTCACACAAAGGGAATGTTTAGTATAGTAACACTCAAAATAAGTGTTCTGAGCTAAAGAGATCATCCACTGATATCAAACCCTTGAAATATCTAAATATCAAAATGAAATGCTCTATAGAATACATGTTTTCACCAACAAACTGTGAGAGATGATGCTATGTTAGTGTATTTTCATATTCTGTTTAGTCATTATAGTGTATGTCAGTATAATGAGACTGTAGAGGCAAAAATATGAGAAAAAAGAGTAATGGATAACCTAAGGACATAGTCACATCTAAGTGCACATATATTAGATTGCGATGCGATTTCTATCCACAGACAATTTAATAATACTTTAACAAAATTAAAGAAACCATACATACATAAAAGTACAAAATCATAAAAATGTCTCTTATACTTTAAGAAGGAAGATCTCAGAAGATGAAAAGATCTCTCATGTTCATGGATTGGCAAGATAAATATAGTAAAAATGGACATCATACAGATTCAATGCAATCCCCATCAAAATTCCAAATCAGTTCTTGATTTAGAATATTTAGTTAGAAAGAGCAATTTACAAATTTATTTGGAATAACAAAAGACCAAGGATAGCAAAAACTATTCTCAACAATAAAAGAACATTTGGGGAAATCACCACCTCTGACCTCAAGCTGTATTACAGAGTGATAGTGATAAAAACTGCATACTATTTGTAGAGTGATAGGCAAGTAGATCAATAGAATAAAACTGAAGGCCCAGAAACAAACCCACATATCGTATAGTCACTTGATCTTTAAAGAGGAGCTAAATCTACCCAGTGGGGAAAAAAGACAACATTTTCAACGAATAGTTCTGGATCAACTGGCAGTCAGCAATAAGAAGAATGAAAATCAAGGCATTCTTGTTTCCATGTACATAGCTGAAATTGAAGTGGATGAAGGACCTGTACATATAACCAGATACACTGAAACTCATAGAAAAGATATTGGAGAAGAGCCTCAAACACATGTTCACAAGGGAAATTTTCCAGAACAGAAAAAGAGTGGCTTAAGCTCTATGATCAAGAAGTGACAAACAGGATCTCATAAAATTTCAAATATTCTGTAAGGCACAGGACAATACCAAGAGGACAAAACAGCAACCAAGAGATTGGAAAAAATATCTTTACCAATCCTATAGTTGATAGAGGGATAAATCCAATATATACAAAATCTCAAGAACTTAAACTCCAAAGACTCAAATGACCCTATTAAAAATGAGGTACAAGAGATAAACAAAGAACTCTTAACCTTGTAATACTGAAAGTATGAGAAGCACCTCAAGAAATGCTCATCACCCTTAATCATCAGGAAAATGCAAATCAAAACAATCCTGAGATTCACCTCACACCAGTCAGAATGGCTAGGGTCAAAAACTCAGGTGACAGCAGATGCTGGAGAGGATGTAGATAAAGAAGAACACTTCTCCATTGTTGGTGGGATTGCAAGCTGGTATAATAACTCTGGAAATCAGTCTTGAATTTCCTCTGAAAATTGGACATAATATTATCTGAGGACCCAGCTGTACCACTCCTAGGCATATACACAAACGATGCTCCAACAAGGACATATGATCCACTATGTTCATAGCAACCTTATTTACAATAACCAGAAGCTTGTAACAACCCAGATGTCCTTTAACAGAGGAATGGATACAGAAAATGTGGTACATTTACACAATGGAGTACTACTCAGCTATTAAAAACAACGAAGTCATGAAATTATTAGGGAAATGGATAGAACTAGAAAATACCATCCTGAGTGAGATAACACAATAACAAGCAACACACATCTTATTCACTCACTGTCAAGTGGATATTAGGCCAAACGCTCAGAATACACATGATATAATTCACAGATCCCATGAAGCTCAAGCATAAGGAAGACAAAATGTGGATTCTTAGGTCCTTCCTAGAAGGGTGAACAAAATACTCACAGGAGGGAATATGAAAACAAAATGTAGCTGTTCAGTGGCTTATGCTCGAGCATGGATCACCTGAAAGGAGGGATGGATATGAAAACTGTGGGAGGCAACAGAAGCATGAAGCCAAGATAATGTCCTGATTAAGGCTCAAAGTTTATTTCTGCTGTTCCAGCCTAAAGCACTTCAGCAAACAAAGCTCTTCTTGGGAAAATTCCTTCAGAGATTTAATTTAGATAAGAGTTCCTCTTGGATGCACACACTGTTCTCTAACCTTGGCTACACACAGTCCTCTCATGGCTTTAGCTATACACACTGCTCTCAAGACCTTACTCTCACTCTCCCTTTTATATTTTATTAAATAAAGGATGCTCCACCTAACTGATGAGTAGAGGATAGGTGAAAATGTAAAGCCAGTAGCATAATTAGTCATACTAGCCACTTCCCTATATTTCCACCTGTCCAAAATCTTGAAGTCAGTCCCATGAGGCTGATAAAGCACAGGCTTATTCTTCAGACATCTTGTCCAGGGAATTGTGATATTTGTGTATTCCCTCATCCCACATTCCGGAAAATGCTGTGTCGCCTGCTATCCCTCAGTCTCTTGGCCAGTGGGTAAAGTTACTTGAATGCCATTTAAACCATCTTTACATAAGTCAAGATCTTTTCCCTGCAATGTAGTAAGAGATTCTCTCAGATATCCAGTAGCATTCTGCTTAGAAATGCATAGGGAGACACCAGTTCCCAATCCGTGGTAATTAATTCCTCTACTGATAGTGAAATTTCCTCCAGCAGGCATATCCATCAGCTTAATATTGTTTAACATTACCAAACTTCTAGTCCTTACCATATCCTTGGATGTAAAAGGGGTGGATCAGGGACATAGGCTAAATACAGCTTCCATATAATTATTGTCAGGAAAGTCTACAAGTTCACAATCACCATCATTCTTTATCTCAGCATCAATGGGACTCACTAACCACTCTGGTAGCTAGCATGCTCCATCGGCATCCCGCAGAAAAAAAACACAAACATGCCCTATTTCCCATATTAATATCTCATAGGGATCATGTCATATGGTTGTAAGTTGGTCCTTCAATTTCAATTAGCCATAATTATTCCTAGTTGTAGGGTGCCATAGACAGTCAGAGAGTTTCTTGGCATCCAAATTTTAAAATTTTAAAATAGAGCATGATTTACATAATTTTGTGTGGAACAGGATTATAATTCCTACTGTTTTTATTTTATGAAGATATTGTCGTAAAGTTCCATAGTCCTGTTCCACAATACTTTGTCTTTGAGGATTATAAGGAATCACAGTAATATGGGTAATATAAAATTGTTAACAAATTATCTCAACTGTTTGACTGGAATAGCCAGTTTCATTATCTGTCTTAATCTAATTTGGAACATGAAGAATAGGTAAACAACGTAAGCAGTGACTAATTTCATTTTTAGTTGCCTCTCCTCTTAAAGAAGTTGTAACTAGAAAGCCTGAGATGGTATCAAAAGTCACATGTACATTTTTAAATTTTTCAAAATCAGAAATATGAGTACCATCCATTTGCGATAATTGATTAGGTATGAGTCCTCGAGGATTAGCACTATTATGGTGAACATGAAGAAATTGAGTACACTGAGCAGATGTCTTTACAACTTGACATACACATTCTTTAGAAATCCCAAATTGTTGTTTTACACTATTATATTTTGCTGATATAAAGAATGATATTGTTTGACTAATTGTTTCTGTGTAATGTCTATAACTTCCCTGGTACCCAAACCTGCTGTGGCATTGCCCTGGGTCTAGGCAATCCAGTATTAGAACTTAAATGTCCTATAATGTAAGGAACAGTACATTCTCTTAAATTAACTTGTATTTGCATAAATGATAGCAAAATTTAAGAACTAGGAATATCTAAAACTATGGAACAATTTCAAGTAATTGTAAACCATGAGCTATATATTGGCTATCAGTCTACAATTTAAAAGGTTGATTTTTCAACCTTTCAAAAACAGTGGCTTTAGCATGTAACTCAATTATTTGTGAAGCAGGGGGAAACTCGAGAGAATAAACATGTGACTCAATTACATATGCTGCATTTTCATTTAATGAACTGTCTATAAATACAGTAAATGCATCGTGTATTGGCTGCATGTGTAAATTTACAGTAATTACAAAAGTATGCATAGTGGCAAATTCTAACAACTTGTCTTTTGAAAAATGATCATAAAATTTGCCTAAAAAGTTTGCATATACAATATTCAAAATAGCTGTATTCTGTAATAATCAAATTAATTGTATTTTGAAATAAGGAATAAATATTTCTTCAGATTCTTTCCCAAAATACTTTAATGAGTCTGTCCTACAACTCTGTACTAACAAAGCAGCAGCTTCATAATAAGCTGTTTAAACTTTACTTGGAGGTGAAGAAAGATGAATCCACATTATTGGTCCCTTTTGACAGAGGACTGCTGTGAAACAGCCAGCAATTGATCATAGTCTTTATCATGTATCTGTTGTTGGCTAATAGCTTCCTCTACTTTACTACAAAATCCCTCATCATTTAATTGTTGAGGGGAACAAGTTTTGCCTTCCCCTTTAGAAATATCAAAGAGAGTTTTAAGTTCTCTTGTGGCTAGCTTAAGGTTAGGCCTTAGTTAATTAACATCTCCTAACAGCTTTTGAAGATCATTTAAAGTAAATAAACTATATTTTATTATTTGAATTTTCTGTGCCACAATTTGTCTAGGATATAACTGATGTCCCAAATACTGAAAAGGTTATTGTCTTTGAAACTTTTCTCCCTAATATTTTAAAGATCGTTGTATAATAGCAATAGCTTGTAGTAAAACTACTTGAGAGGGCTCAGCTAATAAAATATCCATATAATGAATAATATACACTGAAGAATTCAAAGTCCTAACCTTTTGTATTGAAGCAGAAGCAAATTTTTGACATAATACAGGGTTATTGGCCATTCCTCGAAGCAAAAATTTTCAATGATATTGCTTCATAGGTTCATTAAAACTATAAGCAGACGTGCAAAATACAAACATTTTACAACCATTAAGATGCACAGGAATAGTATAAAAACAATTTCTTAAATCTATAATAATTTTATACTTATATTTTAGAATGGCATCTACAGTATGTAAGCCAGGTTGTCATGCCCTCTTAAGTTCCTAGTTTCATAACCTTTCATAAATCTCCACTTGCTTGATTTTTTTCTTAATTACAAATATGGGTAAGTAAAATTCTTGAGCTTGTGATCGAATTGTAAACTGTAGCTACTGGAATATTGACAGCCCTATTAGTCGCACTCTGCTCATCAATGCAAGCACCCGAGTGTGGACCCACAGCATGAGGCCTCAGCCTCACTGACTGCTGCAGGTCTTGTCAACCTGCCCACAGGCATCTCTCGAGCCCCCACTGGCTACCCTAGCGCCCTCAAGCCAGTTACCTGGAACCAACACCAGCTGGCCCACCTACAACAGATGTGCCTCGAGGCCCATGGGACACCAGCCCCTGGCCTAACAGGCAAATGTACAGCAGGACGTGAGTTGGCAGGTCCTGGTTTTGTGGGCAAGGCCCCTGCCTATCCACAGGAACTCTGCCTGGCACAGTCCTTCCATCTGAAGTCACCCCTGGAGAAGATGACCCCATCCCCACCAGTCAATGGCCTACCAGCCCCACTGGCCTACCGCAATGGTCACTACTTCCCACCACTGTGGAACAACATTCTACCACTCCCAATAGTGACAGCTTGGAGTCTCAGGACCTTGCCATGCTGTTGAATGGTGGGCAGTCCACAGGTGCACACCTCGAATGTGGGGCAGCTCCTGGGGACCACTACTGAGCAGGGACTGGGGGTTGTCCAGTGCAAAGAGAGAACAGCTTGTTGCAAACAGTTGATTACCTGAGTGGGGATTTCCAGCAGGCCTGCTTCAGAGAACAGAGCCTGGCCATGTGGAGCAAGGCCCACCAAGCTCCTGGGACCCGAGCCCCGAATCCCACAGATAGTAGAAGTCTTCATATTCAGCACCCAGGGTATAGATAGGGATCTGTGGCACTCTCCTCAGGCAACATCACACATTGCCCTTCTAGGTTTAGTCTTACTCTTAAGTAACTGTATAGTTACAAAGCTTCACTGCTCCAGTGTGATTATCCTGAGATGTCTAAGGAAGGGAACTTGGCGGGGTCCATTTGGGGACAAAAGAAGGTCATTTATCCTTCCCTCCACCAACTCTTGGTTTTCTGTTAGATCCTAACCCTGTCCTCTCAGCATCTGCCTGTCAGGCAGTCTCCACCCTGACCACTTCTGACTCTTGAAATCTTTTGCTGAACTTCTATTTCTTTTGGGACTGAGTTATGACTGAGGGGAGTGGCCTATGACATTAAGGTAGGCTTTTCAGTCTGGGACTAAGGCACCAGACTTTCTAAATGATCTGGAAGCTAATTCCTTATTACCACAAAGAATAGCATGATATGTGAACAACACAGCAAAATTTCTCATTTTTAACAAATAAGAAACTTACATTACTGTTAGAAAAATGGCTAAAATTGGTAATAAGTTCTTCAAATAATATATATATATATTTATGTATATATAATGCTCTCATTTGAAGTTTTTTCATAAGACATAATTACATACAATTATTTACACAAATGTGTAATGAAATAGAAATAAAATTCTCTACTGAAAAGAAATGGATTATTTGGAGTTGTAGGTACAATTTAAGAAAATGAACATGTTATGTGGAAAATGCAGTTTTCAATATTTATCTCTATGAAATTCTAAACACATGCAAAATTTTTATTTTTATTTTAAACTACTTTTTTTATTCCTTGAAGTTTCTGTTCCTCATTGCAATATATTATGAATTACATGTTTATCCCTATGACTTCCCCCCTCTCACCTTGACACATCGCAAAAGTACAGGCTTTTCATTAATCATCTTGATTAATTGTATTATTATTGAGCGAGTCACTGAGTCCAATAAATTTTATTTAATTGATTTTGTTGTAGTATTCACCCCATACTATGTAGGTTACTTCCAAGATGTCATATTCCAATGAAAAATTATTCAAACTTTCTCAGAAATCATTCATGTTTCATTAGCACCTAAGGTGGGAAATGGACTTTGAGAGCTGGCAGACTCTATGCAGGGACAACAACAGTGGGCAAATGAGCTCCCTGGAGATAGCCCATTGTCCTGCTCAGTTGCAACTGGTATGTTCTGTTTTGGAATGACCCCAGAAAACTTATCCCTGTATTGCTTGCTAGTGATGTGCTTTCTCATACATGAGTTTGTCATACTCATCAATCATTTGACTTGGTGAGAGTGGACACTGGGAGACCTTCACTTCCTAGAGCATGGTATGATTACTTCCTGGGTGATAGCACAGTCTGTTGGGCAAGCTTCTTGCAGATCACATGAAGATGACAGTTCTTGAGATAATGCTGTTCAGATGAATTAATGATTTTGTGGATATTCTGAGTTGATTTAAGTAGTTTAAGGAAGTTAGTTTGCTCTAAATAATTTTTAGAAATTAGGGTAGCTGATAGAAAGTTTGAAGTTAGAAAGTGAAGAAAATTGATATAAAGTTTTAAGTTAGAATCAAGAATAGAATGTGCCCCTTTCCCATACAATGACAGAAGCTGCTTCAGTTTGAGAAAGGATTACAGTGAGCACTCACACTTTAAAAACACATGTTGTAGAGACATAAAGAATAGGCTTGTGACAAATCAATGTCAATGAAAACATTTACTCTAGGTTGTGTCTTCAACTGTTCATTGGGTAACAAGACTTTGTAATTGACAACAGATTAATAAGGTTACAATAAAGAACAAATAATTCTATTATGAGTGTGAGAAGAGAAATCAGATGTTTAACCATTCTAATGGATCAGAACTTGAATGGTAAAATAAAAGATAGATGATCTGCTCCTTAGTAAATACAGATAGTTTTTAACCAAACATAGGGAGTGGGCTGTGGGTATTGTATTAACTGAAGATCTTAACAAAAATGTGTCTTTCTGTATAGCAGGAGTCTCATGCCACAGTTTTTGGCAAGATTTTTTTTCCCTACTCTAAAGTAAATTTCCTATGCTAGCTGTTATGCTGCCTGTCCCCTGTCGGTGCAGAGCTGCTCTACAAGGAAGTTTATTCCTGGGCTCACACTGAAGACTCCACACAGTGCCTCTTGCACAGTAATATGTGGCTGTGTCCTCAGCAGTCACAGCATTCAACTGTAGGAAGAACTGGTTCTTGGATATGTCTCGAGTGATGGACATTCGACTTTTGAGAGATGGGTTGTAGTTAGTGCTACCACCGGAGCTTATGTACCCCATCCATTCCAGTTTGTTTCCTGGAAGCTGCCAGATCCAGCTCCAGGAAGTACTTGTGATGGAGTAGCCAGTGACAGAGCAGGTGAAGGACAGTGGCTGGGAAGGTTTCACCAGGCCAGGTCCTGACTCCTGAAGCTTCACCTCTAACAGGATACCTTCAGAGAAGAAGAATCAATTCTGTCGATCACACATTTTCAAACAACCCACATGGCAAATGTATGAAATGGCAACACTCACCAGGAAGGACTGTCAACAGGTACAGAAGACTAAGCACTATCATCTTTTAGCCTACATCCCCCTTCTTCTGAGATCAGCCTCCAGTAAGAGAGATAGAAACTGCCAGAGCCCAGGAGGAGATTTAACTTAGAGATAGAAAATGCATTTGCATGCAGGGAGCCAGCTTTGCCTTCATAACTGGGGATGGTAGATTCTGATTTCTCTTGGTTATTAAAATAGACCATCCCTCTCTCTGGCTTGATATAGTATTAGCCTAGCATGAGATAGCACTAATATTATACAAATCACAGGGAATACATCTATATATGATCCTACCATCCCATCTGAGGCCAACCTCCCCACAGACATTTTTCTGCTCTTGTGATTTTAATGTCTCAAGTCAGTGCCAAGCTTCCTTTCACACTTGGGTTCCTGACTTATTCTCCCATATTAATAAGTCCACACTCTTCATAGTTTTCTTCTCTTTCACCACATATAATATGTGTTATCCTCTTTTCTAAATCTTTGTGTAATGTCTTATTGTCGCCCAGAATATCTGCTATGTTTCCACTACAGAGTCCTCAGTGATAGTACAGTACTGATGTAGTTAAACCACATTACATATGTGTTTTTACCTTCTGGGAGACTGTTCAGACAAAATTCCATAGGAAATAAAACAGGTTAACCAATCATGCATTATGTTTCCACTTTCAGCACTTACTCATCAGCATTGTGCATGATTTGTTTATTTAACAAATGTCACTGTTGGTAGGATTAGATGAAATCTCAAACTACCTTATTAATTTACA
>JADRCD010124024.1:742-12357 GCA_019843815.1 Montemys delectorum
CTAGCTTTCATAGTCTCTGGTGAGAAGTCTGGTGTAATTCTGATAGGCCTGTCTTTATATGTTACTTGACCTTTTTCCCTTACTGCTTTTAGTATTCTTTCTTTGTTTGAATTTGGTGTTTTGCTTATTATGTGGCGGGAGGAATTTCTTTTCTGGTCCAGTCTATTTGGAGTTCTATAGGCTTCTTGTATGTTCATGGGCATCTCTTTCTTTAGGTTAGGGAAGTTTTCTTCAATAATTTTGTTGAAGATATTTACTGGCCCTTTAAGTTGGAGGTCTTCACTCTCTTCTATACCTACTATCCTTAGGTTTGGTCTTTTCATTGTGTCCTGGATTTCCTGGATGTTTTGGGTTAGGGTCTTTTTGCATTTTGCATTTTCTTTGACTATTCTGTCAATGGTGTCCTTGTTATCTTCTGCCCCTGAGATTCTCTCTTCTATCTCTTGTATTCTGTTGGTGATGCTTGCATCTATGTTTCCTGACTTTTTTCCTAAGATTTCTAACTCCAGGGTTGTCTCTTTTTGTGATTTCTTTATTGTTTCTACTTCCATTTTTAGGTCTTGAATGGTTTTACTCAATTCCTTTACCTGTTTGTTTGTGTTTTCCTCCAATTCCTTAAGGGATTTTTGGGTTTGGTCTTTAAGGGCTTCTACTTGTTTACTTGTGATCTCCTGTAATTCTTTATGGGATTTTTTTGTTTCCTCTTTAAGGGCTTGTACCTCTTTATCTGTGTTCTCCTGTATTTCTTTAAGGGAGTTACTCATGTCCTTCTTAAGTTCCTCTATCAGCATTGTGAGATATGTTTTTAGATCCAAATCTTGCTTTTCTGGTGTTTTGGGATATCCAGGGCTTGCTGAGGTGGGAGTACTAGGTTCTGATGAAGCCAAGCAGTCTTGGTTTCTGTTTGTAGGATTCTTGTGCTTGCCTTTCGCCATCTCTTGATCTCTGGTGTTAGATGTTCTTGGTGTCTCTGACTAGAGCTTCTCCTGTCCTTGCCTCCCTGCAACTCCCCTGCAGTCTCTGTGCTGAAGCCTGTCCTGGAGGCAGGCCCTCCACTAGCAGATAAGGGGCAGAGATGGTCGCTGCTCCAGCTCTGTCACTTGCAAGCTGAGAGGATCCTGTCCCTGCAGCCCTGCGACTCCCCTGCAATTCCTGAGGCCTGTGCCTCCCGGCTGGTCCCATCTTAGAAAGTCACCAGAGAGCAAATGGTGGATCTCACCTCAGTCTCTGGCCTGAAGCCCGGCCTGGAGGCAGGCCCTCCACTAGCAGAGAAGGGGCAGAGATGGCCGCTGCTCCAGCTCTGTCACTCAGAAGCTGAGAAGATCCTGTCCCTGCAGCTCTGCGCCTCCCCTGAAATTCCTGAGGCCTCAATAAATAAGTTTTAATAGAGAATATCTTCAGGATTTTTGTGTTTTAGGAAGAAAAAGCAAAGCATGCATCATATGATGTTAACATCCACAGTAGGTCTGGTTCGGTTTTATCTGCAGCAAAATATATAAATATCTTCAACAGATATGATAAACCAAGAAGATGAGAGAAATTTTCACGTGCATTCTGTTCCACTTACAATGGCAATTTAGTTGTAGGAAGTCCTTAATAAGAGGCCTTGTAATTCTAGAGCTTTAGAGAGGGAATGCTGGAATTGTCTTCTAAGCCCAGTTTTGGTCACAGTTCTGAGGATTACTATTGTTTTGTTCTTTACCACGCAAATGGAAGCTCATTGAAAACTCCATGGAAATTTTAATGAAAGGGGTCTTGGGAACATGGAACTTCTACTTTATTGATAGACAAATTATAGCAGACTTCAAGTAGCTTTGTATGGCTTTTGGTGCACTTAATACTGAGTACTAGGATTTTTTATGTCAAATCTAGCTTAAACTCAACATATACTTTGTCATATTGGAATTTTGAACCCAGATTTATGCCTGTAGCCATGATAGGGAGGCCTCTCATTCATGGACTTTAATTAATAAGTACATGAAACCACAAAAGCAAGTTCCATGTTTGGCACAGTGACTGCCAGATACTACACGCTCAATAAAAAGAGATAATCACTGAACTTAATGGTTTTAGTGATTGATATTGACCTAAATAAATTATGGAACTATTTACTGAATCACTCTCTGGAAGGCAGTAGACAAGATTACAGGGCTCTCCAGACATAATTATGTGCACTGCACACTGTAAGCACTTCAAGGGACTGCCTTCCATCTATGCTGTAAGTACACAGTTCTTTAAGCATAAGCCATACTCAATATACTCTGAGTAGAATTAAATGCAAATTGCTCACAACACTAACAGTAAAGAGTGTAAGAAATACACTATGAGCTTTTGAAAGTGCTATGAGATAATAGAGGATAGATAGATGACAGTCAGATAGGTAGATAGATGATAGATAGATTGATAGATAGATAGATAGATAGATAGATAGATAGATAGATAGATAGACAATAGATGATAAATGGGTAGCTAGATGATAGATGGAGAGACAGAGAGATAAGATAGATGCACATATATAGGTGATAGGTAGATAGATAGATTGATAGATAGATAGATAGATAGATAGATAGATAGATAGATAGATAGACAGACAGATGGATAATAGAAATTTAGATGGCTTGAGAAGTGAATTAAAAGTAAGCCAAATAGAACCTAGAATGATATAGAAAGAAAACAGCTCCTTATTGAGCCTTAAAAGAATGAGATATGTTTTTTCAGTCTTTCTGTTTTAGCAGATGACCCATCTTGCTATGAGCTAGAAAGTTGATGTGGTGGTATTTATAGGAATTTATAGGGAGGGCTAAAGGGCACAAAGGGAGAAAATGGGCAGACTTGTCAATGTGTGTGTCAAAATGTCCTTGTTGAGAATAATTAACAGTTGAGGGCTGAGAGGACGATGATCAAAACAGAAAACTAATAGCTACAAAGGCACAAAGAGAGTCAACTATAATTGGCAAATAGTACGAAGGAAGAAGCAAGACGCAGAGCTCATGCAGAGTCAATTGTCAGAGCTTGAGGTAGCATGGTACAAAGAAAAGAGAAGCTAGAGGTGTTCAGTGAGATAGATAGAAAATCATAGACTCACCTTTGACCTGAACAATACATCATTTCTTGTTCAAAGCCAAAATTAATGTACTCATTGCTGTGCAATAATTCTACATTTATCCAACAGCCCACATTTTGGCTAATACCTCCTGAATTCAGTAATGGGCCTGCTTATCTTGGATTGTTCCTACTGGAGGGCGGGTGGCACAACCTTAAAGTTTAGACCTTCATGTACACTTCCCTGTTGTGGATGCATTTCACAAGGAACGGATCACCCAGCCTTGTTTGAGACAAATGCTGCAAATGCACAAGAACAGGCAGACACTAGCACAATGGGTTTTTGCATGTAAGGATTTATATAGCTTACTCACATGAATCCCATGCCATCATGAAGGCTCTTGGTGATATAGAGAAAAGAGCCACTCTTGGGCCATACAATTACCCGTCCTGTGTTTAGGAATTATTCACTCATTGAACTTCATTGGCTTCATCTAGTACTTCTATGAGTTATACAAACTCTTTTCTAGACCAAGTAATAATAAAGAGTGTGTAGTTAGAAGCCATATGTTGTAGAATATGAAGTTGGCAAACTTTTCCTGCAAAGAATCAGATCATTAATATTTTGGGCTTTGTATACCATATGGTCTCCACCCCAACTACTTACTTTTGCCATTACAGTAGGAAAGCAACCATAGATGATGTGTAATGAATGGTCATGGCTGTGTTCCAGTAAAACTTTATTTACAAAAACAGGTGGTGGGCCAGATTTGGTCCCTAGGCCAAGTTTCCAAGCCTATTTGTGTAAAGTGTAGTTAGGTCTTCATTTTAGATTTCAGATCTATTTCCTAAATGTGTAGACTTGGACATCTACATCTATAAAATATGATCATGATGTCTTCTCTATTGGTTTGAGGATGGAAGAAAATATGTGTTAAAATATGCAAGTAAAGTATCCAATGGAGAAGTGAATGTTTCTTTTATTTATGTGCTTTAAGAATAGTTAGCATTTAATAGCATTTATCATAAGTCAGGTACTAGGAGAAGTACAAAATCATTCCAGGTAATTTTTAATACTTCCCTGAAATGTAAACTTTTGCAGCATTCCTTCCTACTCATAGAGAAATTGAGTCAGTGTGGCTGAAATTCCCCAGCCCTTTTGGCTTCTTCAGGGATATAAGTCCCTTATGGGTGAGACAATTTTAAAAAGTACTTTAATATATCAGCTTTTGAAAATTCACCTTCACTCAGATAGCATCTTACATAAACAGAACTTTTATTCCAACCTTCTTCATACCTACATATCCCACCTTTCCTCCAAAGAGGACCTCAACAACATGAGCAAATCAAAATATTACTGGGAAAGCTAAGGCAAATGCATTTCAAAAATTTTATCCTATAATCAGTCTGGAAACTTTGTGATCTCAAAGCTACCCTGCAGAACAGCATGCTGTATTAATTATGCCAGACTGCAGCAATAACCTTGAATTAAAGCTGCAACTTTCTATTTTTAAGAAACACTTGCCTTTCTGGTTGATGAAACCTGTCGTCCCATCAGGTAACAGACGTGACCAGGAAAGAGAGAAACGGTAATGAGTCAATCCAAGCTGTTTGATACATTTCAAATCTTCTTCCCACAGAGTGTAGCTGCCACAAGCTACATCACCAGTCTGGTTCTCAAAAACTCACTCTCCTCCCTGATGAGTGAATGTGTCCCAGACACAAGGGCCTCTTCCATCTGCATCCCAGCCTCCTAAGAGAAGGAAGAAAAGGAAACAGTTCCAGCCTTGCGATCAAGAAGCATATGTAGAATGTAAATATTTGTCACCAAAAGAGCATACCTCATTAACTCAATGTACCATATTTATAACTTTAAAATGTGCCTTTAAAATAACATGCATGAATGGGTTATGTGTTTTACCATCCTTGATCCCTGAAGCTGACTAGTAGCAAGTAAAAACTTATTGCATAGTGCTGTTGCGTAGCAGCCTTTCATGGTTCATTATCCAAAATGCTCTCAGGTGGTAAACAGAGGCAGTCCCCGGCTTACAAATGTCTGAGTTTTGAGCATTGCTGCCTTGAGTACATTACTCCTGGTAGTGACTGACAATCTTGTCCTTGCCTATAAGAGTCTGAAGACTATATCTGTTGGCTACACTTGAACCCATTCTCCTTTTGTCTGACAGGAAGATCATTAATGGCCCAGGCTGTTATTTGTGGAAAGACACAAAGAGCTTCCACTGTTGATACTAGCACTTCAAATGCAGTTGTCTGTACATTTTTAATTCAACAGATGTTTTGTATCAAGCACCATGCCTAGTGAAGGAGATACTCAGGAGGACAACGCTGTGCAGATTGCTGAGGAACTTACCCAGATTCAATTACCAGTTGTAAAACTGCCAATGTAAAGGCCCTAGCCTTCACAGAAACACAGGAAAGAGAAGTGAAAAATTATTATCCAATTGTGAGTTCAAATCAGAGGAGGTTTCTTCCTACTTGGTAATTTTATAAACCTAAAACTGACCTAAACTATGAAGTCTATTGATTTAAGAATTTATATATACATGTGTGTGTGTGTGTGTGTGTGTGTGTGTGTGTGTGTGTGTGTGTATATATATATATATATATATATATATATATATATATGGTGGGATTGTTATATTTTGTATATTTAAGAGTATGTAAAACAATCTGTGACGCCTAAGTCTAGCAGTATAATCTGGCAATGATGGATGTAGACTAGTGCTTATATTTGAAGAGAAAGGGGTAATGGAGTTAAAGAGGAATACATGGATCTTCAAGGATATTCTCTATGTGTTTCTCCTTAAGTAAGATAGATAATATATAGGGGGTGGCTATTACAAAATTTATAATCCTCTTGTACTCCTAAAATATTTCAGCACAGTCTCTCTGTAAGAAAGAGTTCACAGCCAGAGTGTTGTCATCAACAACAGTAGCAAGAACCCTCTGGTCCTTAGTGAGCATCTATGGACTCATATTTTGCGAATAACACTAACAGAATCAACTGTGGTCTCCAGCCTGGTGAACAGAGGACATTGGTAATAAAAACAGAAAATGACGGGAGGTGACTAAGAGTATATGGAGGAGGTGCTGAGATGGGAGCATGACAAAAGCAAAAATAACTACACATCAAGGTAGAATATGAATAACTATGCAGAGACATCGTGACACCCCTGTGGTGTCTACCTATGGGCTTAGAGAGGATGGAGAAAAGGCTTCTGGTGGTTTACTCCAGTGTGGAATAGATACAAACGTGTCCAGTGTGGAATAGATACAAACGTGAAAATATAGCTTCCTAGTACTGTTCCTATAGATTGAATGCTTGGCTTAATAAATGAAGATTCTTAATTGGTGAGAATTTAAGTGGTATAGGGTTGGCTAATAGTTTACTTCTGACTGTTTTTAAAAACACAAGAAAGTATATAATTGAATAAATATGTGAGTACACTTCACAAAGAATAATCCTCAATGGCCCCTACAGTAAGTTCCGCGTCTCCAATTTATTTTTATAGAATGTTTCAATTTTGTCAAGTTTCAACATCTATAGTCATCTGACTGTAACCTGGCAAACTGTAAGTCCTCTCATGGCTATTGATTAATATTTTTAGTTGAAAGAACAAACTAAAATGAAAGACATACAAGAAACAAATTTCAGAATGTGACTTGTTTGCCTATGGCACCAGCACTTCTTTACTGAGTTCCATAAGCATTTTTTTTCACAGCAGACTACCATTTCCTCCTTGTCATGTGCTATTCACAAGGAACCAAACAGATATGAAGGACTTTTCTTCCAGCTGAATTATTAACATTTTCTGCATCTCTTACTTAGGCCCCACCACAAGTAACATGTTAAATCTAATACTGGCTCGTAGCACATGCCCATACCTGTTGGTGTAAATAGCCTCACTCTAGGCTGTTTCCAGCACCCTCTGTGATGCCATGCAATGTAGGATTGGGAAAAATGAGGAGTAGCATACACTTTAAAAGTTCTCCATTCACAGGAAGCTACATAATATCCATAGTATAAGTAACAGTAAAATATAAGTGATAATTTTCTGTGCTTATTAGCTTAGCTTGACCCTGAGTTATATGCTTATAAGTTTATATAACTTTATTTTTAAGAATAGCTGGACTATAGGAGCTGAAGGAGTTTGCAACCTCATAGGAAGAACAACAATGATAACCAACCAGATACCACAGAACTCCCAAGGACTAAACCACCAACCAAAGAGTACACAGGGGGTACCCATGGCTCCAGCTGGATATGTAGCAGAGGAGTGCCTTATTTGCCATCACTGGGATGGTAGCCTCTTGGTCCTATAGAGGTTTGATGACCCAGGATAGGGGAATGCTAGGACGCTGTGGCAGGAGTGGGTGGGCAGATGGAACAGCACCCTCATAGAGGCCAGGGGACGTAGGAGGGGATAGGGGATAGGAGGCTTGTGGAGGGAAAACTGGGAAGAGGAAGAAGGATAACATTTGAAATGTAAAAAAATAAAGTAACCAGTAAAAAATGAAAAATCTAATAGCTGTCTAACTAACAGTTATAAGAGCATCATTTGTATCTAGATCTTTGAAGTACAAGTGATCTTATTGATCTTAGTGAGATCAGTACAAATAAGTACAAGTGAAGGCCTTACTGATCTTAGTCATAATGCTTCACAATGATGAAGCAAGAGTGCTCCAAGTTATACTACTCAATGTGTAAAGTCTAAAGGAACATCTTTGATGCATGGACCATTTAACATGACTCAAAGAAGTTTTGACAATCACATAGGAAAAAAGATTCTTATGAAGACTATCTCATTCTATACATATGTTACCCAAATGAGACATGTTTAAACATAGTAAATCCTTAAGAAACTAAGCATTGAACTGAGAATTAACAATTACAATTGGAGCTTTGGTTAAAAACATAGAATGGATAGCACTTACCAGTGCTTCAATACAGATGCTACTGATCAGATGATATTAATAATTCAGTTTTTAATAACTGCACTACATCCAGTCTGAGACTGTGTCTGGACATTAATGACAAAGAAGACTAACACTCCCATGTGGACTGTATATTCTGAAGCATATTCTATATAATTCTTAAATTAAGAAATATATTTCAAATGCATTGTTAATCTTCACAATGTGAAGACAAAGGGAAAAGGGTAATTTAAAGGCACTAGTGAATGATGGCTCAGGCTTTTGTGGAAATTTTTAACATATATAGGTGTAACCTGCATTTCCATATCAGCATGAAAGCCAGGGGAGACGAAACAGGAACTGACTGTAGTTAAGAACCTTGGATTATCCATGAAATGGTAGACTATCATTTGATGGTGACAGGCCAAAAGCTATGTGCTGTAAAAATCCCTAAAGGGAACACTAAAGTAACAACATAAGGAATTAGAGCTAATACATGTACAAAGAATGGAAAATGGGACCATAAAATGAAACCTAAAAATCTCTAAAAAAAAAAAAAAAAAAATAGGAGGAAAAAAATCAAACAGAGATAGAACAAGTAAAAAGCAAATAGTAAGATGTTTAATTGGTCTCTAATTATGTCAATAATATTATTAAATAAAACTGAGTTTAAACCATGTACCTGAAAGGGAAACATTATCTATCATGTTGAAAGAAAATGTAAAATGCAACCTTAGATTACCCACAGGACATTCACTTTAAAGAGAAGGGTGAAAAAAGGTGACATTATAGAAAAAAAAAACATACTCTGTTATCATTAACCTGAAAAGAGGAACGATGTTATTTATCAATATCAGTGTACATTTACAGTCAAGAATCGCCAGGTATAATATTGCTATTGTAGAGTTCAGTTGATACAGAGAATATAACAGTGATAAAAGTAAATGAACCAATAAGAACAACAATATGAACTAACTAGTACCCTCAGAGCTCCCAGGGACCCAACCACCAACCAAGGACTATACATAGTGGGACTGATTGTTCTGGCAGCATGCGTATAGTAGAGGATTGCAAATTCGATCATCAATAGAAGGAGAGGACCTCGGCCCTGTGAAGGTTCTGTGCCCCAGTGTAGGGGAATGCCAGGGCCAATAAGTGGGAGAGGGTGGGGTGGCAGGCATGGGGAGGAGGGAGGCAACAGGGGCTTGTTCTTGTTGGTTTTGTTTGTTTGTTTTTTGGAGTGGAAACTGGGAAAGGAGAAATCATATGACATGTAAATAAAGAAAATATCTAACAAAAAGAAAAAAGAAAAAAATTTCAAAATACTTAAGTCAAACCCGTATTGCCCCAAAATGGCAATTTCACAATTTTATTTGAATATTAAAAAAAAAAACTATAGAAATGTAGGGAAATATGTTAATAGGTCTCTTTCTAAAAGGAAAAATAAATATTTAGTAAGTTTTTTTTAAATGTAAAAGAAGCAAGTAGGACAGAAAGCAGATAGATGAACATCAGATCTTTATTCTACCAGAGTGCTTCAAATACAGTCTCTCAACCTTGTCCCCAATTTGTCAGTCTGTAGCCAGATACCAATAGCAGTCTTTCTTCACTTTCTGTTTCCATTCCCAGGGGATGAATCAGATCCTGGGGGTTTTGTTTTTGTTTTTGTTTTTTGGGTTTTTGTCCGTTTGCTTGTTTTATTTTTTAGAAAACCTTGCTTTCAGCCAGGCGGTGGTGGCACACGCTTTTAATCCCAGCACTTGGAAGGCAGAGGTAGGCAGATTTCTGAGTTCGAGGCCAGCCTGGTCTACAGAGTGAGTTCCAGGACAGCCAGGGCTACACAGAGAAACCCTGTCTCGAAAAATCAAAAAAATAAAAATAAAAATAAAAAAATTAAAAAGAAAAAGAAAAAAAGAAAACCTTGCTTTCCTCCTTCTGTGAGCTTTTACCCAACCTTACTCCCAGCCCATCCTCATCTATAAGTATCAATTCCCCATACTTAGAAACCCATTTTACCTAAAAAAAAAAACTAATAGCCACACCTAGAAGAGTCCCAGAAGAATTCCCTACCAGGCAATTATCACACCCTGCTAAGAACCAAAGAGGGCAACAGAAGCCAAGAAACAAAACATCCCAACAAAGAAAGGGACCAAATATCAGTGCCTAGAATTACAGTCACTGCAAACCAAGATGCCTAGAAGCCAAAGTAAAATGCAATCAAAACTAACCACAAAAATATGTCTCTACTAGAACCTCTCAATCCTACTATAGAAGGCCTTAAGTATTGCGACATAGCTGAAGCACAAGATAAGACCTTGAAATAGTATTTATGACTATGACAGTGGTCTGAAAATACTTTAGCCAGCACAACCATGGAAAACATGGATCTACACAAGACAAGACCTTGAAATAGCTTTTATGAATATGACAGTGGTCTGAATATACTGTACCCAGCCCAAATGTGACAAACATGGCTCTGGAAGGCCTTGCCCTACATTTCCTCTGCCTTGTTAAACTGTTAGGTTACATTCCTAAAGCTAGGCACCCAGGTCTATATTCCCTTATTTGTCCACTTCCCCCTCCTGAGGCCTACTACTGAGATCCAGCTATCAAAGTACTGAAGCCCAGCAATCAAAAGCCCCCTTTGGCTCACATAATTAATCAGCCCAATTAAAATTCAACATCTCATCCTAACACAGAGCTTCACCTTTTACCTTTATAAACTATCATTTCCTATGGGCCACACCTGTCTCCTCTCTATCCAGAGACAGTCCCTTGCTTCACCCCCATCAGCACAAATATCCTTCTCCTGTCTCCTTTGCTCCCATTCCCTTCTCCCTTGTCCTCCATCTCCTGTGTTTGTTTCTTATTCCTGCCCTTTCTCCTTCTGGAGCAAATAAGTCTCCCTTGTACTGAGAACTTCGCCTTAGGTGCCCTGAGCCAATATTGATCCTTTCACGGCCCTTAAAGAGCAAATGAATAAATACCTTAAAGAAATCTATGAAAACACAAAGCGTGAAAGGAGTTGAATAAAGTAGCTTAAAACCTGAAAGTGGATCAGAATCAATTTTTAAAAAGCCCAAACTGAGGGAAATATGAAAATGAATAACGTAAGAACTCTAGAGGAAATCCTCATCAACAGAATGCAAGGGGTAGCAGAGAGACTCTCAGGCATTGAAGACCCAATAGAAGAAATGGGTGCCTTGGTCAATGAAATGTTAACTCTAAAAAGTCTTGGCATAACACATCCAGGAAATCTGAGACACTATAAAAAGACAAAATCTAAAAATTAGGGGACTAGAGGGAAAAGAAAAAAAACCAAGTAAATAGCACAGAAAATGTTTTCAACAAAATCATAGAAGAAAATTTCCCTGACCTAAAGAAAGAGAAGCCTATGAAGGTCCAAGAAGCCTACAGAAACTAAATAGACTGCACCAAGAAAGAAATTTCCCTCAGGATATAATAATCAACACACAAACAGTATGGGTCAAAAATACATCAAAAACTACTAGCAGAAATGATAATGTGCCAGGATAGGGGACACAGGTGGTATGTGATATGAAGGTGATATGAAAGATTCAATCTGTAGAATACGTATGTGTATACATGTATACATATACATACACACACACACACAC
>JADRCD010124025.1:0-18166 GCA_019843815.1 Montemys delectorum
TAAAAAGAGACAGTCCTTACATGCTAAGTAACTTCATTGTTGAATAAGAAAAAGACATAATAAGTTAATGCGAATAATAGATAAAGAACTTTAAAATTTGTAGATTTTGTGGGATTTTTAATATTTTAATCTTATAGCCTTCTTAGACAATATTAGTGTAGACACTGTTTGGTAATAAAAAACCATACTGGAATTCTGCTAAATATCATGAGTTGGGTAGAAGATGGATGCTGTCTATACTTTGGTAGTTGTAGTTGTTCAGTAGACTCATATGTCAATATTCTTGTTGTGTACCTTCAACACAACAAAGTCACCATGAAGTTTAGAACTGCTGTAGTATATAAATATGTGCTAGCAGAGATAGAAAGCACATAACATAACTTCATTGAACATTATTTGTGTGTAGGTAGATAACACAAGGCATGAACAATAAAGTTTTAGTACTGAGAAGTATTCTATTCCCTAGTCACACAAAATATGATTTCGTAGGTAAATGCTTTAAATTTTATTAATGTCTTTATGAACATACTGTGCTATGCAGAAATCAGAAGACAACATTGTGGAGTCCCTCCTTACCTTTACATGGTATTGGAATGCTACTTTAAATCTGGTTGTAGCTGTGGAGTATGATATATGATTAAAAATGCCAGAACGTAGTTAGAAGAGAATTAAGAAAGAGCTCACAGGTGAATATTTGGGACAATTTCTTACATGAAACTGGTATTGTCTTATTCTATCTTATTTGGAACTCTGGGGAATGCGATAAGGATTTGTGATGACCTGAAGAGAAAGCCAGTTGTTATTATATTTGGCAAGGTTAACACTGGACATTATCTGTAGAATGGTCTTGAAAATAAATGATGTTCCTGTAGAACTTAGTAAGAGAGTGCTGCTGTGGCCAAAGATAGGTATTTGTACGTAGGCAAGGTGAACATGGTGTTGATGATGATAATATAACACTGGTGACTGGATAGTTTTTCTGAAAGAAATCTGTGTATTTGTCTATGAGAGCTTGGCTCCCACCGAGGTATGAGATAGACAGAATGTTGTAAACTCTTGCTTCCATGTTTAGCCAGATGAGCTGATATTCACCACATGCCCGTTGACTGGGTTCAAGGAAAGTACTTACAGTCATTATTTCTGAAAACTACCATGGACATCCAAGAAGTACATATTTCAGTTGATTCTAGATGTTGTTAATATTTACTCAACTATACTCCTTATAAATCTAACATTTAACCACATCTATTTATAGTTCTGTTAAAATTTCTATTGCTATGATTAATTGCTTCTACTTCCATGTGACTGTTCATCATTGAAGAAAGCCAGGAACTTCAAAGCAAGAACTGATCCAGGACCCAATGGGATTGACTTTAGCTATAATGCACAGAGAAGGGGGGATAGAACCTGTGGAGACCACCTCCAGTAGATAGGCATGGCCCCTGGTTGAGGGATGGAGCCACCCATCTCAAAGGTTTTTTTTTGTTGTTGTTTTTTTTTTTTTAACCCAGAAATTTTCCTGTCTAAACCAAGAACAGGGACCAAAAAATGGAATAGAGACTGAAGGAAGGGCCACCCAGGGAACTGCCCCAACTGGGAATACATCATGTGTGCAGACACTAAACTAAACACTGTTGCCATGGTCAAGAGTTGCTTACGGAGAGAAACCAAGTGTGGCAGTTCCTGGGGAGGTCTGGCCAGCCACTGACCAATGAAGAGGTGGATGCTTTGAGACAACCATCAGGCTGAACTCAGGAAGCCTGGTGGAAGACCTGGCCAAAGGACTGGACGAGTGAAGGAGGATTTCAACCCCATTGAAAGAATGACATAGGTTGGCCGGACCACCCAGTTCTTCCAAAGAGTAGACCACCAACCAAGGAATGTACCTAAAGGGATCTTTGGCTTCAGATACATATGTAGCAGAGGAAGGCCTTGCCTAACAACAATGAGAGGAAAGGCCCTTGGGGGATGCTGGCGTGGTGGGGAGGGAGAGTGTGGGTGGGTGGGGGAGTACTCTCAAACATGCAAAATGAAGGGGGGAGGGAAGTTGTGGGATGGGGGTGTGGCAAAAGGGTAACCAGAAAGGTAGTGGAGGGGGTAACTGGGAAGTGGGATACCATTTGAGATGTAAATGAATAGAATGATTAATAAAAATTAAAAAAAGAAAAAAGAAATGATGTAGAGGCCATGAAGAAGCGCTGCTCACAAGTTCTAATGGCTTGTTCATTCTTCTTTCTTATAGAAACAAACCAGGACCATCATTCCTTGGCATGCCTACTTCCCAATCTAATGAGGCAATTTCCCAGTTGAGGGTCCTTCCTCTCAGATGACTTCAGATTTGTCAAGTTTATAGAAAACTAGCCAACATCCTTATATCAAGCTTAATTTCCAAATGAAGGCAATAAAATGGTTATGGTTCTGTCTAGCATGTTCTCAATATTCCATGTTCAGCTGAAAATACATGAATTCTTCCCTAGAAGAATTATGTTTTTCTAGAAATACATAACCATTATTATTATATAACTATTACAATATAGATTTAGTAACACTAAACTATTAATAATATTTTGGTCTATTGTATTATATGATAAAAGAGTCAAAAAGTGAAAAAATAATCATATGTTTAATATGTATGCATATATATTCATAGTTGTAAACATAGATAAAATAAATATTGCAATTATAATAGTTTTTATTTTATTTCTCTTTTTTTGAAAATAATTTTTTTTCATAAAATTTATTCTGATCACAGTTCACCCTCTTCAACTCCTCCCAGATCCTCCCCTACCTTTCTTCCCACATAAATGCATACTCTCTCCCTTTAGAAAACAAATTGACAGACTAAAAATTAATGAATAAAGTAAAAACAAGCCAAAATAGAACAAAACAAACAAACAGAAAAAAATAAGCCAAAGTAAGAGTATGATTCTTGTTTCTATAATTGGCTGTATAGTCATATATGATACTTATAAACACCTCTCTTTAAAATCACTTTCAGTTCACTCTACATTCAGCATGTATTTCAATGAAATAAGGAGTCTGGACCACTTATTTTTCTGAACGAATTGAGTTTCATTTCCTAATGAAATATATTTTAAGACATAGTTTGACATCCATCAATATTCTAAAAGATCTCCACTGTAGATATTCTCATAAACTTACTTAGTGGGATAGTAGTCAAACTCCCTCCAGGTCATCTGGGTTCATCACTTTATTAAAATTAACTCAGTTCTTAGACTGTTCATTCAGCAGGATCCTAAATTGGCCAAAGGGAAATCTTTACTTTCAGTTTAGTAGAATAATGTGCCTCCTGGCAGAAACATCTCTCCTTTTTCTAACCAAGACTTCTAGGACTGCAGAGGACAAGGTCACGGAAACACTAAGGCAAAATGTCTGTTAGTGGTTCACTGGGGAAATGGTGAATTTTACCATTCCCATTTGCATGCCTTAGTCCATGAATCTGGGCTAAATGATAAATGATATCATTTCTTGGATATTGATTAACAGGCTGTAGCCCCTAGATAGCTCTGTCCTAGTCTCCCCATTGGTGCTATAGCTACAATTTTGAAAGGCTATTATACTGTTATGTTAAACTGGCTGCTTCAGGATTATTGTAAATATAGTACGATCAGTAACATCCATTAGTGTAAGTCCATCATTACATTTCAACAGGAAAAAGAATTCTTTGTTTGGAAGCAATTTTATATAGATTGCTGTGAAGGTGATTTAAGGCATTCTGGAAGTCCATCCATTGTTCCTTTTTTAAGAAGTAACATTGTCTTCATGAATGTCAAGTGTATACCCAGGATAAATATTAGCATAAGAACAAGGTGCTTCCCTTTCTATGATGCTAGAAATAGCTCAATAAAATCAGTCTACTGCAAGGGGGCTAGCTGTTCAGCCCCAACATGATGTTAGAGCTGTAGAACTATTGGATATTATTCATTTATCATAATCCTTATCTAGGTTACTATTGAAAAATGAAGTCCATGTTGTTTAACTCACCCATGATTTCTGTTCCTGCAACTATAGCCACTATTGCCATAGGCCAGTGAGCAATAAATATGATGGCTGTGGAGTTTTATCCCAAATGTCTCATCTTACATGATTATAAAAGTCCTTCTCTACTGAGGGCAATGTTTGGTGAGCACTTACATAGGGCACAGCTATTCTTCCTCCATTGGTGAGGTCTGTCCACATTACTCTTCTGGAGGTTTTTTTTTTTTTTTTTTTTTTTTTTTTTTTTTATCAACTGTCTTCCAGTCAAGAATCTTCCAAGCCTCTGACCATTCAACCAAAACACTGGCCCATTCTAAGTTAGCCCATCACTTAGAATACAGTCATGTACCTGGCTGTTTTCCTCTCCAGCAAAAGATAAATCCATTGAATGTCTGGATTTTTGGCCAATGTGAATATTTCCCCTCACCACTATCCTCCAGTGTTGTTCCAGAGAGGAGCAGAGTATTGAAAGAGCCTAGTCATCTCTTTTTCAGTCTACATCCCTTAAGGCTCATGATGGCTGACATGGTACCAGAAGATGCCTAGGTATTTGAGAAAATGGGTAATCCTTAATTTTTCACAAAACTTGCTTGTTTCTTCATGAAATGCTTTGACCCAACCCTTTAGTTCTGTGAACTGCAATATTCAACCAAGAAGATCTGCCCAGCAGAACCATATTCATTAATTAAGCTGAGATTATTTTTACATTCCTTTTACTATTATTGCCAACATTTCGCTTCATCCACATCTATATCCCAGTTCATACATTTCTATGAACTGGAAAAAAAGCAAGAAATACTTTAGTAGTATTCACCATTTCCTCATGTATCACACTGTATATCTCATTTCTAGGGACATACTTAGGTATAAATCTGGTTGAAAGACAGGTACTGAGTGTGAGATCAAAGCACCATCAGTAATGCCTTAATTAACATAGTATTCATGAAGAATCATTTATATTTCTATGAAAAATATAGTAATAATAACCTTAAAGAACATGGAGGAGAAAACCGAACTGCTAGTATGGGGATGCATCTGCAACACAGGATGGGAGACTGCTTCCGTAGGCAAAGATAACCTACCAGAATCTGAGAATTCAATGTCTGAAGTTTCACCAATGCCCTCCACACATTTCTATACCTAGTTATCAGACCCTAGTCTTTTATAACCATTTTGACCTTTAGTTGCAAATATCATTTAAGGTAAAAATCAAAATATATTTCAAATCAGACAAATATACAATGGCATATTATATAACTTATAACTTATAACTTAGATAATGAGCCCCGTGGCTGCCGGAAAGCACATTCTCTAGACAGACTCAGAAGCCTTTAGATTACTTATCCATATATTGAGTTGGAAACTAGCTTTCCCAAGCTTATTTTTCTCTTTGTTTCTTTATCCAGATATGCTAGAAGCAAGCACCCTGCATCATTTTATTGCTTAGTTGTCCAGATGCACTAACAAGTTTTTCAGAGAGAGTCACAAAATTACTTGCTCCTCAACACTGGCAGCGCAATTCTATTTATCTTGGGTAGTTTTTAAATAGTTCATAGCATGAGTTATCAGTGCTCTCACACCAACATGAGATGATTTCTTAGATGGAGTGGGCTTGCCGAGCCAGCACCTAGTATCACTGAGCTCGTAGATAAATCTTTAGAATTCATTTTTGCTAATATGGTTTCTAGTACTAATACCTTTATTAGAATGTGGCTGTAGAAGAATTGATTTTATATAATGTGTGTGGATCCATATATTTAATGTATGAAAGAGCATTTGCTGGATTGCATTGAAACATGAGATTCTTGCTAGACTAACACTGGTTGGTCTCTGCCAGAGAGATTGATAACCTGGTCACTATAGCAGATCAAGCTGGATTCCTCAGCAAACCAATCTGGTATCCACAGCCTGCAAAATGCCTGCATACTGGAGCCTCATTAGTATTCAATCCACATTGGAAATACAAATAATGTGGAATTTTGTGACATACACAGAAAGATATACACATTTATCTACAAGGAATTAACAAAGGTAGGTAGGAAACAATTTAGCTTCTTGGAACATTTTGTGTCTGAACTATACAATAAGGTGCAATCCACATCTTATAGCCTCAGCTAATTATTTCTGGATCTATTATAATATATTTAATCATTAGGATGTCATTTAGATTTTCTCAGATCATTCCATTTGACAAAACAGCAGCATAACCTCTATGCTGGCTTCACAGAGATTGCTAGCCCATGCTTGATCCTTAACAACTGGCAAAATCTTCTAAGCTGAAGTTGTGTGTAGAGTGGAGGTTATAAAGGTTATAATAGAGGAGCAGAGAAATGATTCCTGTGGACAGGTTGTTCAATGGATACTAAGCTATATTAAAGAAGAGATAGACATGCTTGTGGATATATGTTATACAATAGAGGAAAGGGAGCTACAAATAAAATAATGGGCTGTATATATCAATAAGGTAAATGAAAGCATGTTTAAAAATGTAACCATATTCCTTCTGGTCTGAGCTGGTGCCCTGAACAGAATGTGGGCACTAGCTCCACGCCCAGTCCCACAACACTCAGAAAAAGCTGGACTCTCAGGTGCTGTAACATGCCCAGTATCATAAGTGAGGAGGCCACAACATCTGCCCCAATACCAGGAGTAACTGGGATCCCTGAATCTAGGGACTCAGGAACCTCCACCAGGCCAGTGGCACAGGTTCCTTCCAGTCTGAGCCAGTGCTGTAAGCAGATCTTGAGTGCTAGCTCTGTACCCAGTCCCACAACACCCAGAAGAATCTCACTCCCAGGTGCTCTAACACACCCAGGATGACAGGATCTCGGGATCTTGGTCACATCAGAATTTCAGGATCCTAGAGGCAGCTTGACTCCCAGGAGCTCTGACACACTCAGGTCCTCAGGATCACAGGATCACAGAATCACAGGATCACAGGATCACAGAGACAGCTGGACTCTGAGGAGTTCTGACACAACTAGGATCACAGGAGGAACAGGATCCAGTAAGAGACAGCAAGGACAGGTAGCACTAGAGATAACCAGATTTCGAGAGGCAAGGGCAAGAACATAAGCAACAGAAACCAAGGCTATTTGACATCATCAGAACCCAGTTCTCTCACCATAGCAACTCCATCATACCTCATGACCCCAGAAGGAGCAAGATTCAGATTTAAAATCACATCTCATGAGATAATAGAGGAATTTAAGAGGACATAAATAACTCCATTAAAGAAATACAGGAGAATACAGGTAAATGGCTTGAAGCCCTTAAAGAGGAAACACAAGGATCCCTTAAAGACTTACAGGAAAACACAACCAAATAGGTGAAGGAATTGAACAAAACTATCTAGGATTAAAAGAAATGGAAACAGAAACAATAAAGAAATCACAAAGGGAAACAACCCTAGAGATAGAAAACCTAGGAAAGAGATCAGAAGTGAGAGATGCAAGTATCACCAACAGAATACAAGAGATAGAAGAGAGAATCTCGAGTGCAGAAAATACCATAGAAAACATTGACACAACAGTCAAAGAAAATGCAAAATGCCAAATGCACCTAACCCAAAATAGCCAGGAAATCCAGGACACAATGAGAAGACCAAAACTAAGTATAACAGGTATAGAAGAGAATGAAGACTCCCAACTTAAAGGACCAGTATTCTTCAACAAAATTATAGAAGAAAACTTCCCTAATCTAAAGAAAGAGATGCCCATGAACATACAAGAAACCTACAGAACTCCAAATAGACTGAAATAGAAAAGAAATTCCTCCTGTCACATAATAATCAAAACATCAAATGAACAAAACAAAGAATATTCAAAGCAGTAAGGGAATAAGTCAAGTAACGTATAAAGGCAGACCTATCAGAATTACACCAGACTTCTCACCAGAGACTATGAAAGCTAGAAGAACCTGGGTAGATGTCATACAGACTCTAAGAGAACACAAATGCCAGCCCCAGCTACTGTATCCAGCAAAACTTTCAACTACCATATATGGAGAAACCAAGATATTTCATGACAAAATCAAATTTACACAGTATCTTTCCACAAACCCAGTCCTACAAAGGCTAATGAATGGAAAACTCCAAAACAAGAAGGGAAACTATAACATAGATAAAGCAAGAAAGTAATCTTCTTTCAACAAACCCAAAAGAAGATAGCTACACAAATCTAATCCACCTCTAACAACAGAAATAACAGGAAGCAATAATCACATTTTAAAAATATTTCTTAACATCAATGGACTCAATTCCCCAAAGGGAAGACATAGGTTCTCAGACTGGATACGTAAACAGGACCCAACATTTTGGTGTGTACAGGAAACATACTTCAGTGACAAAGACAGACACTACCTCAGAGTAAAAGACTGGAAAGAAATTCCAAGCAAATGGTTCCAAGAAACAAACTGTGGTAGCCATTCTAATATCAAATAAGACTGACTTTAACTAAAAGTTATCACAAAAGATAGTGAAACACACTTCATACTCACCAAAGAAAAAAAATCTACCAAAATGAACTCTTAATTCTGAACATCTATGTTCCAAATGCAAGGGAACTCACATTCATAAAAGAAACTTTATTAAATCCCAAACACACATTACACCTCACACAGTACTAGTGAGAGACTTCAACATCCCACCCTCATATATGGACAGATCATGGAAAGAGAAACTAAACAGAGACACAGTGAAACTAACAGAAGTTATGAAGCAAATGGATTTAACTGATATCTATAGAACATTTCATCCTAAAATAAAAACATATATTCTCAGTACCTCATGGTACCTTCTCCAAAATTTACCATCTAACAACAATACTAACCAACCAGACCCCCTAGAGTTCCCGGAGACTAAATCACCAACCAAGGAGTACACATGGAGGGACCTATGGTTTCACTCGCATATGTAGCAGAGGATAGCTTTGTTGAGCATCAATAATAGAAGAGGCTCTTGGTCCCATGAAGGTTTGATGCCCCCCGTGTAGGGGAATGCAAGGGAAGGGAGTTGGGAGTGGTTGGGTGGTTGGGGGAACACACTCATAGAAGCATGGAGAGGGAAAATAGGATGGGGGCTTTCAGGGGGGGAACCAAAAAAGAGGCTAACATTTGAAATGTAAATAGAGAAAATAGCTAATAAAATGTAACCATAAACATTTATTGAATATTTGAAGATATAAATAATCCTCAATATTTTAGGATATATATATGTTATATATGTATATATATATGATATAATAATTTAAAGATGACACAATCTGTATGTATATTAAACATCATATTGCACTATTATCTCTTGGTATATACAATTTTTGAGACCAGTTAAAGATACATTTCCTGTCCTGAATTACTTTACTGGCTTGATTGGCACTTGACTGTGAATACTCTGGTAAGCAAATGCCTGGGTTTTTTATCTTCCTACTGATTTTAAAACAGTTGTTCTTGAAACTTCTATTTCTCACTACATTGAAATTAACAGATCTATAGCCTCTTTTTTTGTTGTTGTCTTGTTTTTCCCTTGCTGTTAGTGTAGAACTAGAGAGTTGCATAGTGAATGGGGTGTAATATATAGGAATAGGTAGAGTTAACTCTCTCTGAGATGATAACCTCCTCTATTCCTATTGTGAACACCATTTACATAGGTTGAGAGGATAAAGTTGGACTTTATCCTAACTAACATTTACAGCCCACATAGTAGTGCAGATTATATGACTTTCTCTTACATGTTTCTTTTACTACAGATAACTTGACCCTAAACAGGTGCATAAAGCAGAACAAGCTAACTGCTGGGTTACTGTAACAACTAAATGACACCAAATAATCAGGAGAATTTAATGTACAAAAACATTATTATTGAATGATTTTTCTTTAAAGTGAAGCAAATTCAAAGCAGATTAAATGTTTGCTTATATATCCATCACTTCTAAGTGAATGCTGATTTTGGTGAAAACAGAAACATTATTGTTTGAATTGAAGTAAGTAACTTTGCGTAGTGCTTGAACAAAACTTGAAAAAAAGAGAACCTAATCTGTCCTAGTTAAAAATTTGGCATCTAAGAGATAAGGGAAGTAGACGTTTCTTTTTGTGTTTTTATTTATTCTCTTGTATATTAAATCTTTCTAATGCTTCAGATTTTTCTAAATCATTATTATCCTAATATTTGTGAATGAGAAATAATTTATGTGAAAGTTATGACACATAGTATTTTTTTCTTTAAGTTTTTTACACCAAAGATATTTTCTTTAAATTATTTACTTATATTCTGAGAGTATAATATAATTACATTGTTATTACCTCAAAACTCTCCTGTGTACATTTCCTCACAGTTTTTTTTCAAATTCATGTCCTCGTTTTCCCTTATCAGTTGTTTTTCACACACACACACACACACACACACACACACACACACACACACACAAAATATTCAAAGAAAATATTTTGTGTTTTTCACTACCCCATCTCTTTAATGCTTAATAAATATAACATAATCTTACTTTTAACATATTTCCCATGATGATTCTGATGATGTAATAGACAAGAATTTCTATAACATAAAAATGGTACTTAAAACATAAAAACGTTTCCTAATCAGAGTTAGAAAAAAGATACATGTCCTTAGTTCTAGGAGACTGGAAAATGCTTCTCAAAACATGCTTCATTGGCTAACAGTCAGGCAATTTGGGGAAAATGTCTCAATAAGTGTATAATTCACATATTCTTAAACAGAAACTGTTATTCTAGTTATTTTTCTTTGCAAGTTTTTGTTTTAATTTGTTTTCTGTTACTGCATTTAGAACCAAGTACTTGGTCATGCTAGACAAGGTGTCTACCACAGAGTTAAAAACTAACATACTAACTTTAATTAAACTAATTCTTCCTCCCAGGGTAGCCATCATATACCAGTAGATTTTGGTAGGATGCAGGCCTCACAGGCCATTCTTCAATCTAAACTAGAATGTTGATTATCTTATCTTGATTTTTGTGTAGGTCTTGTGCAAGCAGTCTCAGCTGCTGTGGGTTTACAAGGATGGCGCTCTTTGATGGATGCTTAAAAGACACTATTTTGCAGCTGTCATCATTGTCTTCCAGCACTCTGTTTTCTCAGAAAAATAAAAGGAGAATGATTATTGTTTGATAGGGGCTAATTTGTATAGATGATGGGGTGGTAAGGAAGCAGTGGAGGTGAAGGTCGGTATAATTAAGAATAAAGATATTTGAAAAAGATAAAGACCATGGGTAAGCTCATGTGTGTGTGTGTGTGTGTGTGTGTGTGTGTGTACAATATATTAGATAGATACTTAAATTTGACAAAGAGGGAGAGACAGAGACAGAGAGAGGGAGACAGAGAGAGAGAGAGAGAGAGAGAGAGAGAGAGAGAGAGAGAGAGAGAGAGAGAGACAGAGACAGAGACAGAGACAGAGACAGAGACAGAGACAGAGGGAGAGAATACATTTTCAGGTGGGTAGTTTAACTGTATTTGCCCTCTATGTGTAGAAAATATTCCTCTCAGAACCACTAAGGTGTTTAATTAAGAACTCATGTGCTCCCTTATGGCTATTGACTTAATAGGCCTCAGGAGATCATACTCTAAGCAACACAAGCCATTGCCATACTTCTGGATTCCCTCAAGGACTAGATATGAAAAAATTTAGTTGGCTAAGACACCACACAGGTTGATCATCACACACATCAAAAGTAAGCCACCCATGAGGCTTCCTCCTTCCTCTCTTGCTTTCCTAATGCTGCAGGGCGTTATGTAGGCTTCTAGAGGAGAAAGCTCATGACTGCCTGGAAAAGATATAACATTTGGTGCAATAGTGGTATAGATGTTTTCAGTTAACAAACATTTTAGAGTGGGAGTTACAGCGTACTCCATTGGAGGAAACCTTTACTGCCTAAACTGACACAGTATCAAAATGTGTTCTAAATATTTCTATACATAGATTAGTGCAGTGCTCACTCATTATTAAAGAAAATTATTTTTTAGTAGGTTTTGGCAAACAGTAATATACAATCATTTATCTATATAATGAGACATTAAGGTTCTCACTCTGTGGGACAAGCTGTGTCTCAGTAATAGATTGTCTTACAGGGTTGGAGAGATGGCTTAGTGGTTAAGAGCACTTCCAGAGGTCCTGAGTTCAATTCCCTGCAACTACATGGTGGCTTAAACCATCTGTAATGGAATCCAATGCCTTATTCTGGTGTGTCTAAGGACAGCTATAGTGTATTCACATAAATAAAACAAATAAAATATTTTTAAAAATACATTGTCTTACATAATTATTTGTGGTTGAATGTTAGTTCCATTCATTATAAATGTTTTAGAAAGTTGCATATCATCATGTTCTAATTTCCTTAAAAATAGTACACTAGGGATAACTTAGTTTTTTTACATAACTTTAAATATTAATACCATTTAATATTTTCTCTGATGTAACCAAACAGCCTTCTACTTTTCTTTCCTGGATTACAGTAAACTGTAAAATGTTATATGAATACATTATAATGGTAGCATAAATTTTTATGGCTGTGCAAAATTCTCCAGAATGATTTATACCATTGTATAAAACACCATTATATGTTTATTTTGAAAAGATATCTGTCAAAGATTTTGAATATAATTTTTAAATCAGATATCTTATCTCATTTTAGTCCTGAATGCATTGTTCTCAATCTCAGAAATTAATCTTTAAAAGAAACATATGCTCAACATTTCTTTTAGTAAAGAGCTACAGTGAAATGTCTGAAAGAGGGAAGAGTAGATCAAAGTGGGAGGAAATAGAGATGGATGTACTCAGTTGTTAAATAAGAGGCTCAGTCAGGAAACTTATCTGAAAAGCTCTCAAGGATAGAAAGTCTAAAGCAGAGTTAATTAAAATGAATGTAAGCATCGCTGCCTAATTGTGACCATTTTCCTCCCGCACCTACTTGATCTCACTTTAATCCTCACAGTCTAAATATAAAATAATGGTCAGCCTTAGCAATTACTTTCCTAAAGCTAATCCATCAATGACATTTAAAGAAACTAAAGGATCAAGAGGGATTTTGTTTTCGTAAAATAGAGATTGCTTCTTTACTGTTTAACCTTAAGCATAAATTGGACATTGAACCAACTAGTTTTCTAGGAGGGATATGAGTTTTCATATTCCTGCAGTTACCTAGGATACCAGGCCCCTGGTACACAGAGACACCTGTATAATTGTTCTAAGTACATTATACCAGGTCACTCATGAGGCAGATAAAACAAAATCATTTAGTCAAGTAATATTTTGATAAAATGCTTACAAAATTATGCTTTGATTTTCTTTTTAATCTCAAGCTACTGAGAAATAGAAAAAATTTCATTTCTCCCTTGTGAACTTTTTTAGATAAACCACTGTTGCATGCAGTTTCCAACTTAATTCTGTGACCACATATTCATTGAAAACTGTTACTTTTGTTGTTCAAATGTTGATGTTAATGGTGATGATGAAGAAAAATTTATTTGCTGCATTTTGTATTTTGAAATCAACAGTAATTTCTAAATCTCTTTTTAATATGTTTATGGTACTGATATAAAAAAGAAAAGTAAATAGTATACTAACAGTTTAGTTGAAAAAAATTCATGTCATACATTGTACAAACACAATTTGTATTTTCTTATCTTGTGTGCTTGTTCCTCCGTCCATACATACTCTGCTTGATCCATATAACGGTTATGAATCGCCTATACCTCATATGATATTTCTCAATCTCCACTTATATCAAGTCCACATCACATGCAATTCTTTTCTTTAACTAATCTAATAACTTCTCAACATGTATTTACAACTTCTGATCTCCTATGATACATTTCTGTAGCTATCAAGATTATCCTTTAAAAATTAATATAGACCAAAACCAAAACACTACTCAAAAATTCACAGTACTTTTTACTGGCTTGATAGAAACTCAGACTTATTTTATTGACATACAGTATACTATTAGGTCATTCTTTGGCTGTTCCTCTAGATGAAACTCTTTCTGCAGTCTCTGTCTCCCCCATCCATCAGACTTTCTGACTGTTTGACAGTTTGTACATAGTAAAGTTTCATCAGCAGACAAAATAGATTTAAGAGTCACACTTCTACTATTAGATTTTCTTCCATGTATTTCACAGCTGGGTTTGAATTAGAATATTATTCTTTATTAAAATGTATCCCCAAACTCTAGTATAAATGAGCACACACTGCTCTTCCTGTAGTTTCTCAGTGGGAAATTAGGGCCAATCTTAGCTAACTTTAATGCTGCAATTACAAAGTTTTCCAAATAAGAGTCTCCCTCAGAGGCTGAGTAAGCCTGCCTCTGAGTTCACATGATTACTGTCAGGGATCAGCTCTATGCACTCTGTTTGACTGGCTAGTGGCTTATGCTGGTGACGTTTCGTGGCACATAACCCATAATAGTTTGTGTCTTACTTTCCTATTGCCGAGGTTAGGCACTATGATTGAAGCAAATTAGAAGGAAGATGTTAGTTGGGGTTAGTGGCTCTAGAGGTTTAGAGTCCATGACCATTTTGGTGGTGAACATGGCACCTGACAAGTAGACATGGTACTGCAGCAGTATAACCAGGAACTTACATTGCGATTCACAGGCATGAGGCAGAGAGAGTAAACTGAGAGTGGCTTGGGATTTTGAGACATCAAATCTTATCCCCAGTGAAATATCTCCTTGAATAATGCCACACCTCCCAATAATTGCCAACCAAACCATCAACAAGGAACCAAATATTCAAATATATGAGTTTATGTGGATGTCGTCAATCAAACCACCACAGTTTGTTTCTTTAAATCACACAGACCATGGGTGCAATACAGCCTTCTAGAAATTTTATGACTACAAAGTTTATAATCCAATCAGAAAATTTAAGGACAATAGAATGTATTAAACTTTTATTTGAGGAATATGCTTCACATTCCATGTTAAGGAATTACGAAACTGTATTTAAAACAGCATGGGGAAATGTTAAAAATTCATTATAAAAATTGCTCTAGCATTGCTTTCTGCCTTTCAAATTTCAGTTCTATATTCTACATAAATATCTATTTCATTCCTTCTTAAAAAGGGGAACCAAACACACACAGAAGGAGTGGCAGAGATTAACTATGGAGCAGAGACTGAAGGAAGGACAAGCATATAGCTATCTCCTGAGAGGCTCTTACAATACCTGACTAATACAGATGTAGAGGCTCACAGCCATTCATTGAACTGAGTACACTGTCCCCAATGAAGGAGTTAGAGAAAGGATCTATGGAGCTGAAGGGTTTGCAGCCCCTTAGGATGAACAACAATTACTAACTAGTACCCTCAGAGCTCCCAGGGACCCAACCACCAATCAAGGACTATACATGGTGGGACTGAATGTTCTGGCAGCATGTGTATAGTAGAGGACTGCAAATTTGATCATCAGTAGGAGGAAAGGACCTAGGCCCTGTGAAGGTTCTGTGCCCCAGTGTAGGGGAATGCCAGGGCCAATAAGTGGGAGAGGGTGGGGTGGCAGGCATGGGGAGGGGGGAGGCAAAAGAAGTTTGTTCTTGTTGTTTTTGTTTGTTTGTTTGTTTGTTTTTTGGAGGGCAACCTGGGAAAGGGAAAATTTACATGTAAATAAAGAAATTATCTAAAAAAAAATTCATTATAAAAATTGCTCTAGCATTGCTTTCTGCCTTTCAAATTTCAGTTCTATATTCTACATAAATATCTATTTATGTTTCCTTTCATTCTTAAGTTGCAATTTAGACACAAAAATGATGGTTCAGACTTTGCTTGAGAACTTAGAATATCTTCAAATTTTGGGACATTTTTGTTTTCAATTTTATATGAAACCAGTGTGCATTCATTAGTAACTATTTGTGGAATGAAGTCAATGGGTTTTTATTGAGAAATGACATACAAAATTATAGACATATGTTTTGTAGCTTAAAATCAACTCAGTATTATAATTTGTAAGATCTTTAGAATTGATGAATCAAATAAAGAATGATTCTCATTTATTAAATTATATATCCTTTTAAACATTAGAGAAATATATTTTCCACATCTACTGAATTTTATTCTAGAGAATTTTATTCATTTGTGCTTTTCTGTGATGAGAAACGTGTATATATATATACTATATATATTTGTATGTATATACATGTATATATATGTGTGTATATAATGTATACATGTTTATATATAATTTAAAAGTAAATATTGAATACATAAATCTCTCAATATGCAATATGCTAGTGCATTTCTGAATTGGTAGATAGTTTCTACAAAGTACTTGATAAGTATGAGTATTTGACAAAAAGAAATCTAAACTTAGTAATTTAAACTTAGTATCCAAATAATCCAGTGCCTTGAGAGTGGTCATGGAACAGAGACCAGACCATGGACTAGATCATGCAGTATCATGGCGTTGGTGGGTGACTGTCATTAGTTCCCTGATGTCTCATTGAATCTGGAGCCATCTACTTTGCCATAACTTCACACATAAATATACATATATTTATCCTACTAAAGTATGAACTATGGCAAACATTTCTTGGTGTCTATGTTTTCTAACCTCATCATACTTATATTTTCTAGTAAATACTCTACTTTGTTTCAGAGTCAGTAACCATACTGTGACCTTCTGCTTTCTTCTTAGGCTTCTTTCAACCCCACTTCCAGTGCCACCCAAGAATCAAGTACAAGAGTTTCTTACTCCATCAGGTCTATTGTGTAAAGTATAAGGAAAAAACACTGCTCAGTTTCCCAAACTCAATATGTACCTTGTTAGCTTTAATTGTAATAGCCAGAAACTGGAAACAGCCCATTTGTCCCTTAACCATAAAATAGACGCAGAAAATGTAGTTCATTTGCACAATGTAATCCTATTTAGTTATTTAAAACAAGGACATCATGACTTCTGCTGGCAATGGAATTGGAAAGTATCATCCTGCCTGAGGTTACCCAGTCCCAAAAGGACATACATGGTATGTACTCATTGATAAGTAAATATTAGGTAAAAAGTACAAGCTACCCATGCTACACTCTGCAGACCAAAAGAAGTTAAATAAAAAGGAAGGCGAAAGCAAGGATACTTGAATCAAACTTAGAAGGGTAAACAAAATAGTCACAGGAGGCAGTAGGATAGAGGGGAGTGGCTGGGAGAAGGGAGAGGGAGGACAATGGGGCATTTAGGATTAGATATGGAGAAAGACAGGAGAGAGGCACAGAGGGCCAGGAGAGTGAGTGGAAATCTGAGGCTGCAGAAGTGGTGTGGAGGGAGAATCTCTAGGAAGTCCCAGATATCTGGGATGGAGGAGGGTCCCAGGAATCAATGTGGATGACCTTAGTCAAGATGTATAACAGTGGGGACATGGAACCTGAAGAGATCATTTCCTGTAGTTAGGCAGGTCTCTCAGGGGAGGGATAAGCGCACTAAATCACCCACAAAACTTTGGACCCAAAATTTGTCCTGTTTAAAAGAAATGTGGGGACAAAGATGGAGCAAAGACTGAAGGGATAACCAGTGAATAACTGGTCCGACTTGAAACTCATCCCATGGGCAAGTGCCAATTCCTGATACCGTTAATGTTTCTTTTTTATGCTTGCAGATAGGACCCACTGTCTCCTGAGAGGCTTGACCCAGCAACTGACTGGATCAGATGCTTATACCCACAGACAAACATTATATAGGGAAGAAGGAGACTCCTGTGGGAGAGTTGGGAGAAGGATTGAAGGCCTGAAGGGGTTCAAAAACCCCACAGGCAGACCAACAGAGTTAACTAACCTATCGCTGGGAGCTCTCAGAGACTTATACCATCAACCAAGAAACATACAGGAAGTGGAATAAGGTCCTTGGCACTATGAACCAGAAATGGATCTCGGTGGACATGTGGGTCTCAGACAACTGGAGCAGAGACTCTCCCTAAAATTGTAGCTTAACCCTGGTATCCCTTCTCCAAAAGGCCTGTTTTGCCTGGCCTTAGCGGGAGAGGATATGACTATTCTGGCAATTTCTTGATATGTCAGGGGGCAGGGATACCCAGGGGATTTTTACCATTTCAGAAGAGAAGGGGAGGGAGAAAGAAACTCTGTGAGGGGGCCCAAGAAAGTTGGCAGCATTTAAGAGAGAGAGAGAGAGAGAGAGAGAGAGAGAGAGAGAGAGAGAGAG
>JADRCD010124032.1:0-10923 GCA_019843815.1 Montemys delectorum
GCCATTTCTAAAGAGGCAATCACACATCCATAGACTTTCTGGAACACTGGCTTTTACAGTGTTTCTGATCATTCCCCTGTGATGTTCTCTGAGTTATAGATGTGGGAGCTATCCCTCAAATGTATCCCCTGGGGCTCAGTTCTTCACAATCTGTTGTCCCCTGCATTGTGCTCAGTAAGAGCCTTCATTTTCTATAGAGGGGAGCTTCTATTATGAGAAGTTACTGTGTTTCTATCTACATTCTATTATCTCTTATCTATACATTCTATTATCTCTCATCTATCTATCTCTCTATGGTCATAGGATAACATTTATCAATTTGTGAAGGAATTATCCCAATCTATCAAAGAGATAATAGTTAATTCTCTTTTAAGACCTATAACCTATTAGTCTTATAAAGTTAACTAGGTTTCTAAAACCTGAAGTAATTTTCCTCATATTGGTGGGCCTTTTTCAGTCCAATTACACAATTTTTGGCTGCCACTGACATATCAAGGTCACTATTGTACCATTAGGGATATCTTATTTTCCTCGGCATTTTTGTGGCTTATTGTTTCACACATGAGCAGTACTTCTAATTTCTTACTTTCCTTGGCAGCATGCACTATAATTTCTACCACTATAGAAGCTAGACCACAATAAAGAGGCATTCAGATTAGATTCTAATATCTATGCCATAAGTATGTAGTTGCTTCACTAATAGCAACATTCCTTCAAATTCTAAAAAGTGCACAAGAGTGATTGCAGGAGCTTATATACTTTTGTGAGTCATTTGGACTTTCCTGGCCAACTGACCAAGCACTGTAAAGGAAATTTCTCATGACTGGTACTGGAGTTTTACTAGTCCAGAGTTTTTGTCATCTCAAGTGATATCTATACATATATATGTGTGTATACATACATGCGTGTATACACACATATATATGTATATATACAGTTCTTTATTTCCTACTTCTAATAACCTGTATCATTCTCTCTACCAGAACCCCCATTCCTCCATGTTGCCTTTATACTTTCCTGGTTTCTGCCATTTCATTGGTGCTGTATACTCACATCTTAAGATTTGAAGCTAGGTACCATAGAAGAGAGAGAACCTCTGAGGTTTGTCCTTGTATGTCTTGGTTATCTTCAATATAAAATGTTCTAGGTCCTTATTTGGATGCAAATTTTATTTCAGTTACTGTAGCTAAATAATATAAATATTCCATCATCTCTATTTACAACACTTCAATTACCCATTGATCCATCTTCTGAATGATATTAAGGTTGCTTCTATTCCTTAGCTGTAGAGAGTGAACAGTGCAACAATGAAGTAGGGTGAGCAAGTATCTGTGGAGTAAGAACTTAAGTCCTTTGGTTTTATACCAAGAAGTGGTATAGCTGGTTTACATGGTATATTTATTTTTAGTGTCTTGAAGATTCTCCACACTGATTTTTCAGAAGGGCTGTATCCGTTTGCAGTACTACCAAAAGTAAATGAGGATTGCTGTTTCTCCCCGACCTCATCAGCAATTACTGTTAGTTATTTTCAGCCATTCTGATGTGAATGACACGATATTGTTGAGTTGCTTGAGTTCGCATTTGCATAATTGCTGCTCAGTTTTTAAACCTCAGCTCATTTTTCATTTGGTCACTAACTTCTTTGACTTTCCAGGTTTTTGAGTTAAGTGTATAGTTTGGATATTAGCACCTGAAAAACATTTTCCCCTCGTCTGAGGATTTCTTCAATCAATTGATTATTTTCTTAGCAGTAGAAAAGATTTTTAGTTTGAAGAGGTCTCACTTGACAAGTCTTACCAAATGGAGCACTTTCCAGGAAGTCCTTTCCTGTGCCTAAATCTTGTAGGGAATTGTCTATGCTTTCTTTTAATAGCAGTTTTAGTATTTCAGGTTTCAAATTGCGGTCTTTGGAGATAATTTTGTGTAGGATGATGAATATGAATATAGTGTCACTACTTTATATGTACACATCCAATTTTTCCAATACTTTGTTGATAATACTGCCTTTTCTCTAATATGTTTTGTCCCCTTTGTCAAATAGAAGATGATGGTAATTTTCTATTTTCAGGCCTGTTCTGTTTTATTCAATTGACCCAGATGACTGTATTATTCCAGTACAATTTTGGTTTTATTACTTTAGTTCTGTAATATATCTTGAAGTCTGGAGTTGTAATCCTTTGAGTATTATTTTTGTTGTTCTTCAGGATTTCTTTCGCTGTCCATTCTCTTTTTGATTTCCATATGAACTTTAGGACTTGTCTTTCTCTACTGATATATAAAGTATTGTAGGGATTTTATTAGAATTACATTGAATGTGTAAATTGATTAGTTGGAAAGATTGTTTTCAGAATATCAGTTCTTCCCATCCACCAATACATGAGCATTTGATGTCTGTCTGTTTTTTAGTGTCTTTCTTAATCTCTGTCTTAAGTGGTTTAACATTTTCCTTAAAGAAGCATTTTACTTCACTGTTTACATTTATTCCAACGTAATTTCTTGTCTTTGATGTTATTTCAAATGAGAATATGTCCATGCTCTCTTTGTCGTGTGTTTGGTGGTGGTGTGTAGAAAGGCCGCTGGTGTTTGCAAATTAATTGTGTACCCTGCATCTTTGCTGAAATGTTGTTGTTGTTTTTTTTTTTCTAGAAGTTTCCTGGTGAACTTTTCTAAATCTCTTGCATATAATACTGTATCATCTACAGATAAGAATAGTTTGATTTTTTTCTTTTTCCATTTATATCACATTAATATCCACCCACTCTTCCTTGAGAAAAATTCAAGTAACTTTTCTCAAGCAGCTGAAAAAGATAAGGCATGGAGCTGTTAACTACTGACCTCCATTCTTGGAGGGAAAGGGCTAGAAGACTTGCTATCACAGAACTGTTTGTCAAAGTTCTTTACAATTGAGGTTAGACTTAATACCCTAATTGAACATCATGTCATGATGAGCACAGTAATATTTGTTCTACAGTAAGAGTGAAAAATGGGTCAAAGGATTGAATAAATTAATTAAAATAATCACAGGTGGATGACTCCTGCTACTACTTATAATAATTATCAATTGATGACTGCTTCGTCTTGGTAAAATTAGGTATAAAATAGGCCAAGAACACTTTTACGTTGTATCTAGAAACCACACATTTGAATTATACACATCAAAGGGTTTCAATTGAACACTAAATTATAATTAAATTTTTAAACATTAAAAGTAATTTTTAATTATCTACATATCTATATTGATGACACATTTAAATATCTTTTGTTACCAGTTGACTAATACATATTTTAAAGGAAAATTAATAATCATAAATAATAGAATATTTGAATTCCAAACCTGACTCAGATACCACTAATTTGCGTAAACTTGGATTGTTCTAAATTGAATTGTTCATTCTCTATATTCTTGTCTGTCAGTTGAGAAAGGAAGAGAAAGGAAAATAGCTCCAAACTTTGAAAATGATGAACCTAGGAAAATATTGTAGGGGAATGGTGAATTTAATATCATATATTATATGTCTAAATAAAAATGATTTAATTAACCAACCTTGCATCTTAAAAAATAATTTATTGCTAGGAATGCTGATAATTTTATTTTTTGTTGCCTTTGCTCACTCACAGAACACAATACTTCCAAATTTCTTAGAACTGAGGAAAAAGAAATGTTATATTTTAACAGACACTAGAGATATGTGTGAGTTTTTTTAAATTAATAGCTAGAAATATTTGCTTTGATTTCAATATGGTACAGAAATTTATTTGAACAAAATTCTCTGAAACTTTCTTAATAATATTGATGATCATAAACCTAGATTGGCTTTAGTTTTTATATTGGAATATATGGACAATCTGGTTATAAGTATAAAATATCATTTTAGTAGATTTTCTTGATTTCTATAGGCTAAACATGATTTTCTTTACAGATATATAGAGGATTCAGACTTCTAGCTTACCTGCCCCCTTTCATTTGTCTTTCTGCTCTGCATTTCCTTTTCTTTTTGGGAGGTGGTGGTGCATCGAACTTTATTGATGGCATTCAGGAGAGTAGGTAGGGCTTCCTAGGCCTCTCCTGTTATTATGGGAGTCTGGAACAGAAATTGTGAGGGAGATGCTCAGTGTTGGGGGCCAAGTTGGGACAGGGGCTCCTCAGCAACCAAGGAACTCTCTCTTGCTCTTAGTGTGCTTGCTGGTGGTCCAGGGTTTCTTACTCCTTGGAGGCTATGAAGGCCATGAGGTCCACCACCCTGTTGCTATAGCCATATTCACTGTCGTACCAGGAAATGAGCTTTACAAAGTTGTCATTGAGAGCAATGCCAGCCCTAACATCAAAGGCGCAGGAGTGGTAGTTGCTGTTGAAGTCGGAGGAGACAACCTAGTCCTCAGTATAGCTCAAGATGCCCTTTAGTGGGCTTTCGGGTGCCTGCCTCACTACCTCCTTGATATCATACTTGGAAGGTTTCTCCCAGCGGCGTCATGTTAGATCCACAATGGTTACATTGGAGCAAGGAACACGGAAGTCCATGCCAGTGAGCTTCCCGTTCAGCTCTAGGATGACCTTACCCCTTCGTAGTAACATATATCTGAAAGGGCTGAAGAAAAGTCCTATATGCATGAAAAGAACTATTCAATGAAGATAAGGCTTAGAGGCTCTGAACCCTCCTGCTGAACTCTAAGGACTTTCTCTCCGCACACTTGTACAGACATTAGTCTAACATCTGTATATAACAGATACTTTAGTTAATTGTTTGAAGTACCCCAGACATACTCCTAAATTATATATAATATTTTAATATATATTTTATATTATATATATTATATAATATATATATTATATAATTATAATAACATTGTATGAATAAAAGTATAAAAACTATAGAAATATGGAAATTTGATCATTTTATTTCTCTGAAAATGTAAGATTACTGTTTTGTTCTTGTTTAGTTACATAATTATTCTTCATTATGCATCAGATTGCTTCTACATAATTAAAGTTGAATCTTAAGGCACATATAGGGCAATTGTACTTGTGTGACTCTGGGACTTTTAATAGAAACCAGGAAGCTATTTATGAAAAAAAATATTTATTCTTTATCTTTTAGATATCCATGTGGTCATAGACTAAGAAGAAAATATTAAACAATTTCACATTCTTGTATCTCAACAAATGTTCTTATTCTTAATAATATTTTTCCAATTGTTCTTATAATTTTCACTTTAATCAGTTTAATGTTTTGGACGAATTGGAATGAACAGCATCCCAGCATTATGAGAGCCACATTGACTGGGAAAAATGCACATGTGGTGGTCAGCACAGACATACTCACTCCAAATGGACTCACCATTGACCACCATGCAGAAAAGCTGTATTTCTCAGATGGCAGCTTAGGAAAAATTGAAAGATGTGAATACGATGGATCACAACGACATGTAAGTTAATTGCATGTTTCAAAATTAGAGCTTTATATTATAATTTTCAAAATATGTACTGTAAACTTTTCTAAGATAAACCTATCACGACATTTTAAAATATCTAATTATATAAACTTATTTAATCGAATAATCTATTCAATACACAGTCTGTGGATATATTGAAAACCTTATTAAGTACATTTGTTATTTTAAAGGAGACCTTTCATAACTTTTACACTGGGAGACATAATGAATTTATTTCCAGTTTTAAATTGAACTGAACTTGAGTGGGATAAAGGAAATTGAGAAAAGAGTCATTATGTGGATCTAAGTCACTTCCAAAGTTCTGAAAAGAGGCAAATTGGATTGTGTTCCCAGACAATCCTATCATACCCATTGAGGGTTTTGTACCTTTTCTTATATTGCCACATGAAATGTTGGTAGAATAATAATTATGCTGTCTCCTGAATAAGCCTCACAGCAGGTACATAATCATGACATTCCAATATGTTCTTTATCTCTTCTAGAGGTATTCACACTGGAGACTATAAAAGTTCAGCATATGAAGAGCTATTCCTAACTGGTCATACAACTGGGGCAGTGATTTCCCACTCACCACCCCAGGATCAGTCAGTAGTATAGAATTCCCATTTCTCAGCCTTTTGATGCCTTGAAGAATATCTGAGATGGGAGAAAAATACCTTGTTAAAGGCCATATAATAAATGTTGGAAACTTTACAGACTCAATGGTCTATAGCTCCTTACAGTGCTGAGGCAGACAGAACATGGATGACATTAGAACAGGCCCAGTTCACATAAAGCTTTATTTACAGAAAAAGGAAAACCAACTAACATAATTTAACTCTGAATATATATAAGCAAACATAAGGGGGAGTTTTGAGGTTTTTTTGTTTGTTTCTTGAAATAACATCTAGCTATGATATTCAGACTAGCAATAAAGTCATGGGTTCAAATAATAAGCTTTATAGTAGATGTGTGCACCATTCCTTCCCATAAAGCAAGGTATGGGTTCATGTGAAGATACTTGGTATGCACTGGTTTAATTTCTTGAAGAAAGAAGCAATGCACTGATTGACATTTTGGTACCTTGTATTCTCTAGGGGTGGCTTAAATTTCATTAATAGATGAGAGTTAACTGTTTACATAACATTGAAGTAATGGGCTCAGCCTTGGTGAGATTCAGTTTGTGTTAAAATCAGTAACCTTGATCAGAGAATCATACACCTAAATTCTTCATCTACCTCTTAAACTTAATGGTCATGAGGCTTAGGCAAACAGCTTAGTTCTTATAGACTGAAGTTTTGATATGCAAATACGTAACCAAGTATTGTGAAGATTAAGTAGAATACAATACGAATTATGAATGGAAATACTAATTAATACTGGAAAACATAACCAGGTAAGTGAATATACTCAGAGTGAATCTATTTTCTATAATGTCCTAATACAGAAAATGCTTTTGTAGCTCCTCAGAAAACCTTTCTCTGATCCCAATTTATATTTTTGTTTATTGGTCTTATTCTCCCATTGTTACCCATGATGAGTATAATTACTGTGGGTTACCTAGAAAGAGTTTTGTCATATTAAAAATACTCACAGTTGTGATTGTAACTTTGCTTTTCTTGTTGATGTCTAGACCATGATTATTTCTGGCATGGTCATAATATTGGAGGAAAATTTTCAAAATCAAGGTATTCTTTGTATCTTAAAGATTGCATACTTGAGAACATTTAAATTAGTTATTCATTAATAAAAATAAATATATTTTGGGCATATAATGTACCTGTACTCGTATGCAATGATTGGTGAGTGTAAGGTGTATTAAACATGGACCTTTTCTTTGTTGGAAGGATATCCAAAAACCCTCTGTTCCAGTTATCCTAAATGTAAATAAGTTATTGTTAATGATAGACATTCCCTTAGAAGAGCAGGCTGTTTTCTTCCTGTGACCCAATTTTGTATCCTTAAACAACTTTTACCAAGTTGTTACTTTCTCAAGCTTCTGTACTCTTTCTCTCTGTAAGATCAGCTTGCTTATATTCCCCAAAGGAGAGTGATGGTGTGCGAGTTTTCTTCTACTTCCTGGCTTATTTCACTTAATATAATACTTTGTGAATAGGGAATATTTTCATTATTCCCTGTGATAGAATTTTTGTGACCAAATAGCATTTTAGAGTAATATAATTACCACATTTTCTTTAGCTGTTTGCCAGTTGACACACTTAGGTACATAGGTTGATTCTCTCTCTGGGCTATGTGAAAACACTAACCATAGAGTGCACATACCATGCTGACAGAATAACTTTATTTCCATTGAATATAGTACTGAGATTGCTAGGTCATTATTTGCTTTATATGTATCTAATTTTAAAAGTTCAATATTATTTTCCACAGAGATTATACTTGTGCATCTCCAGCACAGTATAGAGGCATCTTCACCTATTGACATGGACACCTGCAAACATATACACACAGACACACAAACGCACACACACACACACACACACACACACATTCAGTTACTCATACTGTCCTTTTGATAAGAGGTGAATTGGGATAATATGGTAACTCATTGTCATTTTGACTTACATTCTAGATCATTAACTATATGGCATGTTTCTTTGTGTACTTCTTAGGCAATTTTGTCTGCTGAGAAACATCTATCTAGTTCTTTTGCTCATTTTTAATTGGAACAAATATTAACTATGGAGTTAGTCTTCTTATAAATTCTGAATTTATAAGAATTTGCCTGAATTCTTTTTTCTTTTTCTTTTTTTACTTTTATTTTCCTCTAAAGTCTTTACTTTACTCCTTTCCTTAGCTGTCTTCATTTCTACTTTGATAAACCCTTGTTTCAAGGACTGACTTTCAATAGAAAATAAGGAGGGAGCTGCTCAGCTGCATATGAAACCCCAACTCAGAAACAGTCATCTATGTATGGTTTTTGACAGGTTCCACACCATTGGCAGCCCCCTTCCCAGCCACACCCTGTTTCCTGGGAGGAATGGCTCTCTGGACCAGACTCGGGTCTGGTCTCCGAGTGGGGGAACCCACCCCATAAGAAGGGCACAACGAGGGGACCCTCCAGGCTGGGACAGACCGGGACCCAGCTATCCAGGGCCAATGGAGGCTGCCTTATCGTTCTGCCTGGGCAGGATTCTGACTTAGTGGTGGTTCAGTCATAATCCCACAAGATGGTAGCTTCGCCTCATTGGCTCCTCAGCCAAACACATACACCAAATGCCTGTGGGGCCCACCAATGTGACATCATGTGCTTCGGAGGCCCTGATGCTAACAAAGGTTACTTGACAGTATCACTGGAGAGGCTGTAAGTGGCAATTGAGAGCTAGTTCCAGGGGGTACACATCGCCAGCAATCTTTAAAGTGACCAGGTAGGTGACATTAAGGAGTTGGTATGCCAAGATAAAGGTCTGAAGCAAAAGGAGAAATGACAAGTAATTGCCATTTATGAGGGGTGGTGTCAAAGAGGTAAAGACCTCAGAGAAGTGTTTGATTACTTCCCCTACTATTCTGATATCTAGAGGTTGGGCAATTGAGGCATATTTTCTCTGAATGCAGATAGTACTTACTGGAGACCTGGCTTGATTTTTATCATAGAGCTTGTAAGACCCAAGTAGACAGGGACATCTCAGAAAAACACCAGGATGCCAGGAATTTCCTTAGTAAGATAAGCTCGGGAACTTTAGGAAGGTATTGGAACTCTCCAGAAGGGAAAGACTAATTAACATTCCTCAGATCACAGGGTGAGAAACAAACTGTGGGTGGAGACACATTCCACAGGGTGGACCTTTGCCCACTTTCAGGGTCAATGTGTATGAAGAAGTTTTAGTTAGAGGGATGAAAGGTTTGAGGTGAGAAAGGTGGACCTAATGAGAGAATCCCTTGAGTTTAGCAGCTATAGGGGTCATGAGAATTACCTTAAAAGGGCCTTGCCATTTAGGAGAGAGGGGTGAGGGCTGATGGTATGGAGGAATAGAAGGATTTGGTCTCCAATGTTGACAGACAGTGGACAGGGGACAGGGTGTGGCTGCAAATAGATGGTTGTCAGAAATGTTCCATAGGAGAGAAGCAGAGGTGGCAAAGTAATGGGGTGAGTAGATTGTCTGAGAGGGGAGAACATTTAGGTGAAAGACGAGAAGTTAGGACGAGAAATCCATACATGAGTTCAAAGAGCTCATAGCCTGAAAAGAGCCAGAGAGGTAGGAGTTTTACCCAAGGGAGGTGAAGTTCCTGTTACAGCTTGACTAGAGTGGTTTTTAAAGAGCAGTTGGTTGTTTTTACCTTACCTGAAGATTGAGGGTAATAGGGAATATGAAAATGCCAGAGGATTTCTAGGGACGTAGACAAATTTGAGAAACTTAAGAATTCAGGACCACTGTCTGACTGGAGGGAGGCTGGGACACCAAATTGGGGGGGAGGGAGCGAGGGGTGATCATTTGGAGGCTGGGGCCTAATCCTGCTTCATATAAGTGATAAGAAAGGAGGTAAAAGGAAGGAACACAGGAACATGAAAAAGTAGCTATTCTTAGGAATGATAAAATCTCTTCCTTTGTAAAAAGAGCAGTTAAAGACTGAATGGGATTCTTCCAATCCAAGGTAATAGCTTTGTGGTTTAGGGTAATTTTTAGTCACAAATAGGTGACATAAGGAGTGGACAGTTGCATTTTATAAGGTGACTCTGTAGCCTTGACTGGAAAGGAAATTTAGAAGAGCAGAGGTGTCAGCTTGGCAAATTCTTAGAGCGGAGCTACAGAGAAGGGTGCCATCTATGTAATGCACAATCTTATATTTAGGGAGAGACAGAGACAGTAAGGCAGAAGTCAAGACCTAACCAAATAGGCGTGGGCTGTCCCAGAATCCCTGAGGTAAAATAGTCCAGGTATGTTGGGTAGAGAAGTGGATGTCAGGATCTGTCCAGGTAAAGGCAAATATGTTGAGGCTGGGGGTCTAGAGGGGTAGAGAAAAACAAATCCTTGAGATCTAGGACTGAGAAATTAGAAGTCCCTGAGGGGATAGTGGAAAGAAGTGTGTAAGGGCTAGACACAACAGGATGGAGAGGAACCACAGCAGAATTAATGTGCCTGAGGTCTCAAACCAAGCCATAGGTTCTATTTGGCTTCTTAACTGCTAGAATAGGGGAGTTAAAGGGGGGTGAGGTAGGATGAAGGAGTTTTTTCCTTAAGAGGTCAGAAAATCTAGGCTTATGTCCCCTGAGGCTCTGAAGAGAGAGGGGTTATTGATCTTAGGTTGTGTACCTGATAGAGTCCAGTAATTGGGTGACAACAGGAGAATGATGTTTACCAACAGAGGGGTTCTGGCCATTGGGGTCTATCTGAGAAGCTGGTAAAGGAAATAACATGGTGTTATTAGTAGTTTGACTGGCTAGAAGATAGAGCAGAGGGGCTGCTGGTGAACTTGGGTTTCTTTCATTCTCTCTATCTACCTATCTTTCTTTGTTTCTCTCTTTCTTTCTCT
>JADRCD010124041.1:0-11058 GCA_019843815.1 Montemys delectorum
TTTTTTGGGTTTTGTTTTTTTTTTTCAGACTGAACCAAGTCTGAGTTTGAGCTGGCAGCTTTCGCCCCTCCCCGAGGGGCTCTTCCCTGCAGCCCCCAGCACGAGAAGGGGAGGAGCTTCTGCCTGCTTGTGGGAAGCGCGCAGCAGCGCTCGTCCTGGGGGAGGGGCTGCACTTCTCCAGGCGGCAGCAGCAGACTAGGAGCTGGGAGGTAATGGCTGTCTTAAAGCCCGTTATTTTCTGGCAATTTCTTCGCGCTTTGGTGGAAAGGTGGAAGAGGAAAATAGAGATTATTGCCTGGGAGAGGTGGGAATGCAATAATGTTGTGATAGATTTGTCGTAACTCGGGTGGAATTAATCTTCTGGAATTTGGGGTTTTCGGATAATTTGAAAGTGTGGGGAGAGGTGATCAGATTGCAGCTTCTAAAATAAGACTTCAGTGAGGCATGCTGTTCATGTTCATTTTCTTACGTGGCATTTCATGTTTTTGTCTCCGGTACAGTATTTTTTTTTTTAAATCAGATTTTGTTTTAAACATTTGCATTCTGCCCAAAAAAAAATAACTGGCAGAAAACGCAAACATAAAATGAATGACATAGAAGGAGGTACATGGGCATGGAAGGAGATTTAGATACGCTGTTGAGTGATATCACTTGTAAAAAAAAAAAAAAGGAAAAAAAATGCGCGTTTTCCTGACTGGGGGCGGGGGCGGGAAACTAGACTCCTTGTATCTCCCACTGTTTGGGTGTAGTTGGTGGTGGCAGAAGTGAGGCATAACCTTTTCTTTTTATTATAACTGCTTTCAGCATTTTCAGAATTGCTTTATTCCCTGATAATTTTTATAATTAGAAAAGCAAAAAGATGCTGAGACAGCAGACTATTTTATTTCAAACACATACTCTCTCTCTCTCTCTCTCTCTCTCTCTCTCACTCTCTCACACACACACACACACACACACACACACACACACACACACACACACACACACACACACAAACATATATAACTCCACACAGAGATACGTGCTCACATAACCCTTTCCTTTTACTGAGAGAGTATTTTTCTTTTTTCTGGACACAGTCAAGCAAGGAGCCAAGTTGTGTATACTACAGCCCTCCATGTATCCTGCTTGTGAGGGGCTCCTCTCTGACCACAGGTAGAGAGAGCAAAGATCCGAAAGAACCATTATTTTCTTTTTTCGGTGTTATCTCGGTTTAAAAGTGAGATAGGGGACTTGGTCTAATTCTCTAAGCAGTTTTAAAAGTATTATGCAGCACGATAACTTCAATCCTATGGAATGTTCCATAGCTGCCAAATGAAAGTATGAAGCTGTTGTGATTTGAAAAGCTGTCTGCAAAGTAGAAGTCAGTGGGAAAAAAGTAAGTTTAGAATGGCCTCCATGTTTTAAGTTATTTAAGGAGAAAAACTATAATTAACAAAGTGTGTGTCACCAAATCAGGGAAAAGGGTGTTGATCTCCTAATGGAATTTGTATATGATGGGGGGGGGGTAGAAGCAGTCTTACCATCTCTGTTTTAAAGTAGCCTTGTTTTGTTTTATTTTGTTTTGTCTCATTTGAGACAGGCTTTCCATAGACCAGGCTCCCCTGGAACTATGTAGTTCTAGGCTGGCTTTGTGACAATCCTCATGCCTCAGCCTATTGAATGATGAGAATGCAGGCATGAACAAACATGCTGGATTTAAAGTAATTTTTAATTTTCATTTAGTCATATTCTAATAATATTGAAAAAGCTGTGATTTGAAAAGCTTGGACTAACATGCTTCAAAGTTGGGGAGTGGGGGGATAGAATTTAAAACAGTGCAGTATAATGAACCAACCTAGATGCCAGGTATGGTGTCTTGTATCTGTAATCCTAGCATTCAAGAGCCTAAGGCAGGAGGATTGCCTTGAGTTTTAAAGTTAGCTTGAGACTGCAGAGTGACTTGCAGATCAGCCTGGGTTGCAAGACAGCCCCCTGATTCAAAGAATCAAAGCAAACAAAAAAGCTGGTTTGTAGTAGTATGGATTCATCTGTGTGTATATATGTGTATATATATATATATATGTGAATATATGAATATATAAAGTATACAGGCAATTATTAGTAGCTAATCTTTCCAAAATTATACTTTCTTATGACTTCTCCATATTTGGTATTTTCAGTAGACATGAAATTCATCTATAGTCAAGACTGTTGTAGGTAGACACATTTGGATGCCACCTTTGGTGCAATGCATAACAGCCTGATTTTCAGCCTGGTATATTCTAGAAGCCTGAGAAAGCTGCTGGCTGGCAAGATGTAGTTCCCACCCTTCTCCAAGGACATGGTAGTGACAGTTCTGCTTATGAACACAAGATGGCGCTTACCAGATAGCCTAATTCTTTTCCAGACAAGTGTTTTTATGAAGTGAGCAAACAAAACAGTGAAACACATTTTGTATTATTAGAGTGTAAGGCAGCATGTAGTATATATAATGGAAATTCATTTAAAAAACTTTTTGTGTATAAGGAAGACAAAGCCCCATCTAATACTGATGTGAGGACTCTAAACATTTAAAATGGAGGTCATATGGTCTGGTTCACAGTAGACAGAAAGCTCTGTTATTTCCGTTCTTTTCTTTCTCTGCCTAGTAATTTTCTGCTAGCAAAATGGCATGCCTACAAGAGTTTTGATAGGGAAATATATTTACACTTTTTTTTAAACCCATTTTATTAGTTTGATTCTCTGTTCTTTTGACACCACTTCAGTTAATATCACATTTGCAAGTGACATGGGCAGTGTACCTGTGGTCCATCTGAGCACTAGAAAGCCAGTGCAGTGGCAGAGGTACCCAGCAGAGTCAAGGCTCTGTTGGGAAAGCAGCTGGAGGGAGAAGCAAGACAGCTGGATCACAGGGCCAAACCACCACAGTCCCGTGACCCTTCCATTTCATAAAACAGTTCATGTGAAAAAATATCAAGTTAAAGAATTGGAGTAGGGTTTCTTTTGTTTCTGGTTCAGTAGCCATGGCATAGCAAATTAAAAATAACACATTGTAATGCTTGGAAAGAAATAAATACAGGTGGTTCACCGCGGCCAATGATTCAATTTATGTTTCTTCAACTTTATTATGGTTCAGAAAGCACTGGCCCTCAGTAGAAGATATACTTTGAATCTGTTTCTTTTCCTAGACTTGTACTGTAGTACAACTTTCTCATCAAGGCAGGGTAGCAACAGTGAGCCACAGCTTTCAAATTGCTCAAAATGCTATTTCCCTTTTGGCACAGCCTCGGTTAATATCACATTCGCAAGTGATGTAGGCAGAGTCCTGTGATCCACTTTGAGCCCCCAAAACGTCAATGCGAATGCATGCAGGCTTGTCCAGTAGAGTAAAGATTCCGCTGGAACTCGCTGGAGTGAGAATCAAGACAACTTTCAGTCATGTAGTCATGACAGGAAGCAAAGCTGTTTGGGGCGGTGCTCTGTTGCCAGTGCTCTTTCTGTTTGTTTGCTCCTTTGTTTAGTTTGTGTGTATGGGGGTTTGTCTGTGCTACACCTATGTGCAATAACTTTGAAGTCAAAGGAAGGTGATGATCCCCTGGCACCGGAGTTAGAAATGGTTTGTGAACCACCATGTGGCTTCTGGGATTCAAGCCCAGGACCTCTGGAAAAAAAAAAAAAAAAACAGCCAGTGCATTTAACCATTCCTCCAGCCCCCCTGTGGTTTGTTTTTTTGAGATAAGGTCTCACTCTATAGTCCAGGCCAGCCTGATACTGGCTATGTAGACTAGATTGGCTTAGAATTTATAGCCCTCTGCCTATCTCTGCTTCCTTAGTGATAGAATTATATGGGACCATAACCATCTCTACTAGTGATTCTGGAGCAAAAGAGGGGGCAGTGTGTGTGTGTGTGTGTGTGTGTGTGTGAGAGAGAGAGAGAGAGAGAGAGAGAGAGAGAGAGAGAGTGTATGTATGTCTGTATGTATAGATATGTATGTGTGTGTATCCTAGTATGTCCACAGAACAACTCAAATGTGGTTTAACTGTGATATTTTCAAGGTCTAATGAATTCTTTTGAATATGACTGTAAGTTAAGGAAAATGTATGTTAAAACTCTACAATGACATTAGAAAAATGTTCACAATGACAGCTACTTTTGGAAGTCTGTTGTGTCCAAGCCAACTGTATGACTCACAAGAAAACCTTGGAAAGCATTCTGACAATTAGTAGCTATGTCAGTCATTCCAAACCTCTGACTGTGATCCTCTTAATGATAGGTTACCATGTTATCTGGGCCAGCGGAGGAGATGCAGACCCTGAATTCTCTCTGGCTGATATGGGTAGATAAAGAGCTCTGACAATTTACCCAAGTTAAACGAACAATCCCTAGACTAAACTGTGAAAGCTGTAAGACTAGAGTAATCATGAAAATGGTATCCCTGATGGACTCCCTGCTCCCCTTACCTGTCTCGCACTTGTCAGCAGCACACATCCTCACTCCCTTCATACAGTGGCTGCAGTGAGGCCTCTGTCCTAGCACATTAGAAAAGTACCTTTATAAAATAATTTAAATAATCTTCCTAGCCACACCCTCTTATGTCTTCACCTAGTGCCCGTAATTTTTTCTTTATTTTTTAAAGATTTATTTGTGTGTGTGTGTTTGTGTGTGTCCATGGAGGCCAAAAAAGGGTTGTTGTGTTTCCTAGAGCTAGAGTTCTAGGCAGTTGTGAGCCTCCTGATATTGTGCTGGGAAATGAACTCAGGTTAGCTGAAAGAGCAGCAAGCATTCTAAACTGCTGAAAACATTCCTCCACCCTCCCCAACTCTTTTTTTAAACCGCTATCTTCTAGTTTCATATATTCAAATTACTTACTCAAGCTTTTTTACTGGATTATGTATATGTTCATGGGGGTAGCACATGCTTGTGTGTGTATTTATATACTCCTCACATTTTTTGAGGTAAGATATCTTACTGAGCATGGAGTTCCCTTGACTTGGCTAGACTGACTAGATCCAGGGATCTTCCTGTCTACCTTCCCAGAATTGAGATTGTAGGCCCAAGCTCAGGTCACCACATATGGCAAGCACATTACTGACTGAGATAGTTCCCTGGCCCTTTATTTAAGCTCATTGTAAGTTTTAGAAGCACCTAGATAGGCCTCGACAATTATCACTTCTTTGGTTAAGCCAGGTAGTCAGACATAAACCACTGTGACCTAAAGACTTTTGTGGATGATTAAAAGTTCACTGAGTGACTTCTTTTCTAAATACTAATGAGTCATGTCCATATTTAGACCATCTGTGGTTCATACTGAACTTACACTTTTTTAACACCTTCTTCCTGGTTAGTGTCTACCTGGTGTTGCTCATTTAGGCTGCTGCTGATCTCCAAAAGGTATTGATGATGCAGAATATGTTTTGATATCAAGTGATACAACTTGCCCATGCAGTGTGCTAGTATAGTTAGAACTGGGTTCCAAAACCCATGTTTTAAACATTATAGCAGAGGACCTTGCCTTAACACCTGCCTGAGAAAATTGGTATTTAATTATTTGGTCTACCGTCTCTCTTATGGCCTCACCAAAAGATACTAGAATCAGGGTGGTAAGAATAAGTTTGGTCATACCTAGATTTTCTTTCCTATAGATGTCACAGAGAATGGCAGGTGATATGAGGAACACATTTCTATTTCTTCAAATTTCCAGGAGTGAGTTCTAGATAGGTCTTTCTGTTTGTTCAGAATAGCAGAGCCTAATAGTCTGGGCATATAATAGAGCTTTGTTTGTATATATGTTATGATGATGTCTTGTGAGGCCCTGGTCTTCTTTTCTTGGATTTCATCCTTTAAAAAGTTTCTCATTATGCAATCCACAGCCTTCACTCTTAGAGATCTTCTCTATTGCCATTCTGTAGATTTCCATAGTCATGAAGGTATTCAGAACTGCTTGGTTTTTGTTCTTTTTTTTTTTTTTTAAGCTTTTGTGTCATGCTGCATACATTTGGCCAAAGATTATGGAATTTTTTCTCCCTGGCAATGATATTGCCATTCCTGACATTGGAATACTCTGTTATGTGTACTTCTGTTTTAAGAGTCACTGAATAGTTTGCATGTCCACTGAAGGTCTAAGATTATTTTAAGAGTGTCTTTAACAATGTCCATTGACCTCACAATGATCTTTGAGAATATTTTACTAGAAAACTGTTCTTTTTATGAACCTAATGCACAAAAATACTGATATTTATTCTGTAGCCAAGCTATCTCTTCTGTGTTATGAAGCTGCTTTTCAGTGGAAACACATGAGTTAAACAAGCTCTCCCTTCTTGAGTTGGAGAATTTGACTACTCTCTTTCCATATATATAATATATATAATATATATATGGAGATATATATATATATATATATATATATATATATATATATATTTGACTGTCATGGGAGGCCTTCAGGATGATTAAAGCTGTGCCAAAGAGAATAAATTTCATAAGATATAGGATACAGCTTCTTCAAGTATTTTGACATTTGTCTTTTGCTAACTCAATGGAAGAGCTAGCCAGCAAAGACATGAACTCTTACAAAAAAAAGTTACATAATCATATCAAAAGATACATGTCTTGGAAGCACCCAAATGCTTTAAAAATTAACACAGTAATAAATTATTGTAGGGAATTAAAATAATTTAATAGACAGTAGGTTTTGTTCTGGATTTAAAAGGATATATTAAATCATGTTTTTGATACACACAACCTTCTTTGGTAGTCAATTAATACAAAGAAAAACTCAAACTCTTTGTATTCCCATTACTATCAAAATAAAATGTAATTTTTTTATGGATTATATTCCAGTTGGTTGATGTTCTCTTTTTTTGAAGACTCACATTTATTGAAGCATAATTTGCATAGAGTTAAATTCACCCTTTTTTTAACTGTACATATTGGTGAGCATTGATAAACTTAGTCACAAAACAATACAATTGGGTAATAGCATGTTTTATTAATTCCAAAATATGACAGTCAGACTTCTTTGTATTCTATATACTGTCTCTATCCCACTTCCTGACAATCAGCAAGTTTATTTCTGTTTCTATGGATTTTCTTTTCCTGGGGTGTCATGTACATGGAATCATAAAGTAATCTTTTGAATCTAGCAATTTCATTATATTGATCAACAGATAGATATTCTACTTATACATGCAAAAATAGTGCATCTGTAAGTAGTAGTGTCTTCCCTAATAGAGCTGAGAAGTGTTGTATGATATGGGTATTCTATTATTTGTGGAAGCATTCATCAAGAGATTTACAAGTTTTAATGATTATGATTAAAGTAGTTGAAGAATTCAAAGCAGACCCTTGTGGAGGGGGGGGGGGTGTTCTTCTCTTGAGTAAATACCTCAGAGTGGAATTATTGGCTTTGAAGGATTAAGAATGCTTAACTACATTAACAACTTCTGTGCTGTTTCTAAAGTTATGTTTGATATTTTTGCAATATGTGAGTTATTCTACATCATTTTCTGAAATCTCTCCTGTTAATTTTTTTTCTCTGATACCAGCTGTTATTATAAAGGTGTTAACGATGCCTCATTATCTTTTCCTTGTATATATTTACTAATGATGATGAACATATTTTCATGTATTTAACTGTAAATTGTGTATCTATTTTAATTGAGATGTTAGTCTTACTAAATTCTAAGAACATTTTATATATCCTGGATACGGGCTCTGTAAGAGGTGTATGTTATGCATATATTTTCTCCAACTCTGAATTTTTTTTTATTTTAGTTTTGTAAAAAAAATTCAAGCTGAATTTTGCTAATGTTTTTGTGGTTTGTGATTTTTTTCTAGCTTTGTATTTTAATAAACTTTTGGCTCATCCAAGATATCAAAGACATTCTCCTAATATTTTATAAATTTGGCTTTATAGAAATTTGATTTTATAGAACTGGCCCATGACATTTTGAATGATTTTTGTTTATAGTCTTAGCTAAGGGGATGTTATAAAAAATTTTCCTTAAAATGTTCCAGTACCATTTATTGAAAAGAACTTTTCAAAAATTAGTAGGCAATATTTACTAGTTTATTTGTGATCTGTTGACCTATATATGCCAATCTTACATCAATAATATATAATCTTGATTATCATGGTCTTGAAATCAGATAATGTGAGTCTTCCACCTTTTCTATTTCCTTTTCAGTATCATTCTGGCTCCTCTACTTCTCCAAACATATTTTAGGGTTATTCTTTTAACTTTCACAAAAGCCTGCTGGAATTTTTATTTACGTTATAGTGACAATAGGTATGTATGGACAATTTTACACCCTAAAACTAGTGTTTTTGTCAATTCACATGGTGTATATCCTTGCTTATTTATATACTTAATTCTTTGCATCACTTTTTCTTACACTTAGGTTCGTTCTTTCTTTCTTTTTTTTTTTTTTTTTTTTTTTTTTTTTTTTTTTTGAGATGGAGTCTCTCCTTGACCTGAAACTTGCCAAGTGGGTAAGCATGGCTAGCCAGCAAGCTCTGGGGAACCTATTTGTCTCTGCCATCCAAGTACTGGATTACAAACACAAACCACAACACCTGGCTTTTAAAATATGGGTCATAGGGATCCATTTCAGATATTAGTGCTTGCAAATGCAAACATTTCATGTACAAAACTGTCTTCCAACCACACTTCTTATATTTTTAAAATAAAGTTATACATGGAGTTTTAAAACTTAAGCTTTAAAACTTTGTTGTATAGAAATACAGTTAACTCTAGATTGGTTTATTCATTAGAATTCTCTTTATAATTCATTCATGTTATCTAAAATGCAGTTTTACTTTTACCTTTCCAAAACACACACACTTAATTGTTTGTTCAGGTCTTACTCTATTCACTGGGACCTCTAATCCAATGTCAATTAGAAATAGTAAAATCAAATATTCTTACTGTGTTCCTGGTTTTACCATGGACATTTCATGTTAAGTATTATGTTAATTGTAGAACTTTTGTAGATGTTGATGATCTGATTGAGGAAGATTGATTTGTTTTATAATGGGTTCAGTTTTTCTATCCTGAATATCTGTAAGATGTTGGTAGATGCTCTGTCTGTCTCAGTTACTATGATTTTTCATCATTTTCAGTCCTCTAGTGTGGTAAGTTGAATGTGATGGATTTGGAAATGTTGAACAATCCTTACATTCCCAAGTATGAATTTCATTTGATCATGATATATCTTTTATCTATGTCATTGCTTTGAGCAATAGCATTTAATGAGGATTTCTGCATCTGTGTTTTTAAGAGATAGTAGTAGTCTGTAGTTTTCTGTACTTTTTATTGTGTTATTGGTATCAGGTAAATGTCAGTGTTATAAAAATATATTTTATGTCATTCCTTGTATTTTATCACCTATTCTTATTGGCTTGCATTATTGGGTTTTAAAGTAGAGGCTGGTGCACTCCACAATTTTTTTCTCCACAATTCTTGACCATAAAATTTCATCAGTCCCTTTATACTTGTACTACCACAAGGGAGATTGTCTATTTTCATGCCCTTCCCATTTTGCAGCTGTTAGTACTAAGTACTAGTTTCACGATAAGGCAGAAAGTATTGCCCAGAGTGGTCTCAATGTTTGGAGGCACCTTTGGACCTGAACCTTGAAAGTAGAGCTTTCCCAGCAGTCTTTCCTTTACTCCATGGTAGATAATCTCTAATTTGAATCTCTGAGTGATGTATACCATAAGGCACACACACTTGTACAAGAACACACAGAGACAAAGAGGAGAGAGAACCTCAAAGCCTGTCCCCATTGACACACTTCCTCCAACAAGGCCACACCTTCTAATCCTTCCCAAACAGTTCCACTCCTGGTGAACAATCTAAAGACTGTATTGCATCACATGATTTTCTTGTACTATCATTTTATAGCTACACCCTCTCTTCTGGAACACCACCAATGTCAATCTTTTCACTATTTTACTCTTATATTATTTTGAAAGTATCATGAATATTAAATCCTATAGTGTTATGGTGTCCAGGTTCTAAGTGACCCACTCCACTGTGAAGCACCTTTCCCTTGTATGCAGGCTATACATTGTTTACAATTAGCATAATTTGGCAAAGATGATGAATTGTCACTTACTACCATGATTATATGAGACATTCTTAGCTAAATGAAGAAGTAGGAGAAGGAAGGAGAGGAGAAAAGAAGGAGGCAGGCTAGATGCAGAATCAGGTACAATAATTTGCTTTTAAGTTCAGTGACTCTCAGCACATAATGCTTTTAAGATTCATTACATTGCTCAGCTGTTCATCCCACACACAGGTATAGAACATTTTTTTTTATTTACAATGTGTCTTAGTAATTACAAACATCAACTCTGGAGTCAGAGTACCTAGGTCCAAATGCTGTGTGCCAAATACACTGTGAACATTCTTGTAAACATTTCTTAATCTCTCTAATTCCTCATTTACAAAATGAGAATGCCAAAAAATGCTCACTGCTTTAGTCTATCCATGCTATTATAACAGGGTACTTGAGATCAAGAAATTTCTCCACAATGGGCAGATATTTAGCTCACAGTTCTGCAGGCTGAAACATCCAAGAACTGAGGGGCCGTATCAGCCAGGGGCCTAATTATTATATCACAAGGTCACAAAGAGTAGCATATACTGAAAGAACAAACAAGAGAGAAAGTGAGAAAGGACAAAGTTCATCACCTTTTTACTGTAACCCATTTCCACAATGACTAAACCACTCCTGCAATCTGGTATTAATAGATTCACTGGAGTTTTAATCAACTTATAAAGGTCTCTCATCTCTCAACACTTATGCACTGAGGATTTAAATTTCCAAAACATTAACTTTGAGGGATATGCAGAACATTGCTAACAAAACTTCCTGGCATGTGGTAAGAAATCACTGGCAGGTATCCTTAATATCAATCCTAGTAATGTTTATGTAGAATACAATGAGTTATTATCTGGTTAATGGTAAATTACCAGGCATGTAAAAATGATAGGTATTATATATTATTTTACATCATCTACTTCATAATAATAGCACCAGTATAATTTTAGCATTTATCATGAGTAGTT
>JADRCD010124043.1:0-10316 GCA_019843815.1 Montemys delectorum
TATGTGTCTTTGTGTGTCTATGTGTGTCTGTGTGTTGTCCTCTGATCTTCTCATGCATTCTTCACATGAAACCACACAGGCCATTAGTTGATGTAATCACGCATTTGTGGCCCAGCTCTGTGCTCTGCACATGGTACCTTCTTCCCTTCCAGAGTTCCATAGACGCTAAGTAGAGTCTTGGTGATGATAGGCCTCCCAGGTGACCAAGTTCACAGCGCTGTGTACTGTTCTCGCTACACTGTTGGAAGGAGACAGGTCCCTGGGAATGGATGGGAGTTGGGAGCACCCTGTGCATGGAATGTAAGTTTCGAGAACAGCAGGAGGCCTTTGTGGCCCCCAGTCTCTTTCCCTCTGCCTATCACTTACTCAACCTTGATGCTACAACCCAGGAAAACCTTTAAGAAGCCCAGGGTCAGAAAGATGACTCAGCTTAAGGGCACTCACTGCCAAGCCCAATGACCTCAGTTTGACCCTTGGAACCCACAAGGTGGAAAGACAGACTCAACTCCTGAAGGCTATCCATGGCTTCTATATTTAAGCCATGGTATGGGGAACCCCCTCACATTAATAATAAGAATAAAAAATGGTGGTTGGGGCTGGATAGGTGGCTTAGCATCTAAGAGCATTGGATGCAGTTGTAGGAGAGTAGGGTTTAATTCCCAGAATCCCCCTGGGGGCTTAAAACTGTCTATAAGTCCAGTCCCCATGGATCTGATGCCTTCTTCTAGCCTTTTCAGGCATCAAGCATCCACACGGTACACAGACATATGCAAAGGAAAAGTACTCATAAATATTTAAAAAACAAAAGACAAAAAACAAACAAACAAAAAAAACCAACCAGGCACCAGCCAGGGCCTCTTCTCTACAATAGCACCAAAGCAAGGAAGAGATCTCCCCTGCCCCCTGCCCCCTGCCCCAGGCTCCCGAGCAAGGAAGAAATCTCCCCTGCCCACTGCCGGCTGCCCCAGCCTCCCCAGCTAAAGCCAGAGCAAAGGTTTTGAACTCTAAGAAGTTCATGTTGAATGGCTGCCACAGCCACATGCTGACCCACCCATCTATCACCCGTCTTCCAGCAGCGCAGTCCTCTGGTAAAATCAGGTTGATCACGGACCATCATCAGCTTCCCTGGCTATGGAGTCAATCATGAAGAAGACCCAAGTGCCATGTTGGTGGTCCTCATGAAAGTCAGGGTTTCGTGCCAGCTTGAACAGACCTGGAGGAAGCTGCGTGTGTGCGCATGGTAGGTGTTGAGCAATGTAACCCCTTCTAGCCGGACTGAAAGAAGGCAGGTGTTCAACTGGCTCATCAGCACGGGAGTTTGGATGTTGCCAGAAAAACTGGGATGAGCCAACCGGAGTCCTGGTGGCTAGTTCTAAATACGTATCTTTTCACAATTAAAAAAACCCCTAACTTTAAGTAGGTTTGTTTGAGGTTGAAAAGAAGGCGGTTCAAAAGGAAAGGCAGAGCCAAGCATGGTAAACTGCACACCTAACCTCCCAGTGCTAAGGAGGGTTAGGAATTCCAACTGCAGGGATTCCTAATATCAAGACCCAGGGCACTTACTTATATAATAAATCCCGCCCACCTGGATTGTTCCAGGCAAGATTTCCTGGCTGTCATGGAACTCATTTTGTAGACCAGGCTGGTCTTGATCTCACAGAGATCTGCCTGCCTCTGCCTCCTGATTAAAGGTATGTACCACCATGCCTGGCAAAAATCATTTCTCAATAATAAAGGAATGCTGGACAAGAATCGTCACAGGCATCTCTTGTTCTTTTTTTTTTTTTTTTTTTTTTTGGTGTTTCGAAATAGGGTTTCTCTGTAGCCCCGGCTGCAGGCATCTCTTGTTCTGTGTGATGATGCTGAGACCCAAGACTGGGGTGAGGAGACCTTAGGAGTGTTGGGACCAGGGATGAGGGTGGGGACTAAGAATTCTAAGTCCCGCTGGGCTGTGGTGGTGTACGCCTTTATTCCCAGCACTTGGGAGGCAGAGGCCGGCAGATTTCTGAGTTCAAGGCCAGCCTGGTCTACAGAGTGAGTTCCAGGACAGCCAGGGCTTACAGAGAAACCCTGTCTTGAAAAAAACAAAACAAAACAAAAACAAACAAACAAACAAAGAGTTCTAAGTCCCTGAAGCTTTCAGAAATGCATGGCTACCCTAAATACAATAAGAAAGTGAAGGCCTGGTGTGGAGACACATGCCTGTAATCCATGTACATGTGGAAGTCTGGACAACTTGGTGGAGTGGGCTTCCCTCCTTTCAACTTTACATGGATTCTGGGGATCAAACTCACGTTATCAGCACTGTGACAAGAACTTCTACATGCTAATCCATCTTACAGCAGGCCTCTATGACTTAAAAAAAATTACGTTTATTTTTTACATTTATTTTACATGCCGTAGGGCCAGTGCTGAAGTCAGAGGATGATGAGTTCTTTTTACACATTGAGCCATTTTGTGGGCCCCTCTATGACTTTTTAAAACCTGTCTTCTCATATATTGTATCTAAGATCTACACAGATTAAGGTAAAGGGGGTGGGGGGCAGTGCAAAGTGGTGCACTCCTATTCCCAGCGTTTGGGAAGCAAAGGCTGGTGGATCTCTGAGTTCCAAGCCAGCCTGGTGTACACAATGATACCCTGTCTGGGTTTTTTGATTGTTTGTTTTTAAATGTGTATGAGTGTTTTGCCTGCATGTATATATGTGTACCATGTGCATGCCTGGTACCTGCAGACACCAGAAGGTGGCACTGGATCCCCTGAAACTGGAGTTACAGATCATTGAGATCCTTTACCTGGGTACTGGCAACCGAGCCCAGGTACTGTGCAAAGTACGCCTTTCTGCTGAGCTATCTCTTCAGCCCCGAAACTATGTCTTTAAAAAGAAGAAGAAAAAGGAGGAGAAGGAGGAGGAGGAGGAGTAAGAAGAGGAAGAGGAGGAGTAGGAAGAGGAGGAGGAGGAAGAAGAGGAAGAGGAGGAGGAGGAGGAGGAGGAGGAGGAGAAGGGGCTGGGGGTGTGGCTCAGTGACAGTATTTGTCTAATAAGTACGAAACTCTGCCTTCCGTGCCCAGTATCAGATATACTGGATGTAGTGGCAAATTCCTATAATCCCAGCACTTAGGAAGTAAAGGCAGGAGGGTCAGAAGTTCAAGGCTATCATCAGCACTCACCACATAGCAAGCTTGAGTCTAGCCTAACATCCATGAGATCCTGTCTCAAACGCCCTGCCTGCCATAGCCCCACCTCCCTGTCTCCACTGTTAGATTACTTGCTTTTATTTGTAGTTGCTTTGGGGGAATCTCCCCAAGCCAGAAAGGGAACTCTAGGGCAATCAGACCCTTTGTGCTTTGTTCACCCGAGTGCTTGGTATAGCTGGCTCTTCACAGACAGACTTTCCTTAGGGCCGACTGCAGGCTGACTAATCACAGGTGAGTACTCATGAGAAAAGCTGAGATTTCAGGGCAAAGAATGACCGAAATGACACCTCCCGCCCCATCCGCAGTGCCGCATGGCAGGAGGCAACAGGCCTGTGAGACTCGGAGACAAAACTATGGATCCAGGGCCACTTGTGCTTTTAGAATACTGGTGCATTTTTTATTAAAGAAGAGAATAAAGCATTTGTAAATATATTTCTCTCATGTATACTTCAAAGGTGACGCTGATCAGCTGCTACAGAACTGGGGAAGTGAACAGGCATGAATTCCTCCCCATCCCCAGATGACAGGGACACACAGAGGGTGTGGAGGTGCCCAGCCCCAAAGGACAAAAGGTTCCAAGTCGTGTGAACAGAAGGATCCGGCTGCCATCCCAGTGCCACCTGGAAAGGTGTAGCCTCTCCAGGATGTCAGCCATGCTGGATAAGAAAGCCCCTTTGCCCATTAGAGGGAGATAAGGCATGATGGTTCCTACTGGGCTCCCAGCACTGAGGCCACAGTCACTGGCTCCTTTGATTTCTAGAAGGAAGGGTGGCATTAGGAACCAGAAGCCCTGAGGGACTGCTGAGGGCAAGCTGGGCATGTCTTAGATGATGCTTGGCTTTCTGAAGTTTTAGAGTAAAATACTGAACCCCTGACCCAGGTGGGGCCTCAAAAGCCACCCCTCTAGAGATAGGAGGTAAAGAGCAGGCATTCTGTAGAAAGGTGGATAAAGAGACATTTCTTCCTCAACTTAAGAACACAACGGAACATGAGGGCCCGGCAGTGGTAGATCACGCCTTTAATCCCAGCATTTGGGAGGCAGAGGCAGGAGGATCTGAGTTGGAGGTTGGCCTGGTCCACTGAGCGAGTTCTACGGCAGCCAGGGCTATACAGAGAAACCTTGTCTCAAAAAACAAAACAAAACAAAACAAAACAAAACAAAACCCAAAAACCAAAAACCAAACAAACAAAAAAACCAGAACAAAACCCAACCAAACAAAACAAGGATCCTACAGTCCCTGGTGAAGGGCAGGAATGAACACTTGGACCTGGGTTGGTGACACTCGTACAGGACATTCTGAAGGCTGCAGATGTGAACTGTCCCAGGGTAGCCTGAGGAAGAGAGGACTGGATGAGACATCATGGTCCCTGAGATGGGGGCAGGCACAGAGAAAGGAAGGAAAGCAAAGGTGGTTCATAGGCTTGGGGGTGGGGGTGGGGACTCCCTACCGTCGGAGCCCCTGAAAGGCTTCATGCCCAGAAAGTAATTCCAGGAATCCAACTCAGCTCTACAAGGAAAGGGACACTGCCCTTGTATGGCTGTTGAGGGGTTCCCTCTTCCTCTCTTCTGGTTGGCTATAGATCTGTGGTGAGTTGAAGACCTCGGCTAGGGCCGGAGGGGATACACTCAACCAGCCTGGCTAAAGCTTGGCGCTCTGCAAGGTGGGAGCTATCTGTGGCCTGCTCAGAATTCTGGGAGTGGTACAGCTGGTGCTAAGGGAATGACAGTCAGGACTGGCAAGAAGCAGTGGATGGTCTAGGAGACCCCAGACACCAGCCATGGTTGGATCTGAGGTCCCCTTTCAAGTGTTTCCAGTTGTGACAAGGCTTCAGGAGGCCTTGTATTGCAAATCTCTCAGAAAAAAACCAAAACAACAAACAAACAAACAAACAAACAAAAACTTTGGAGGGCGAAGCCAGAAAGGCTTGCCGAAGACCGTTGGTAATCTGAGGGTGAGGCCTGGGATCCAGAAGCCCAGGGCTGAGGGAGCTGAAAAGCCCCCAGGGACAGTGGTGGGGTGGCAGTGGCAGGGTGGGGAATGTGTTTGGCTTTTAAACTGAGCTGTGCCTTCAAGCTGAAGCGAAGTGGCCAAGGGAGGCAGAACAGGTGAGCCGAGCCACTGGCTGGAAATACGCCATGTCCCCAGATCAGAAAGGCCTCTTTGCGCATGCTCCTGCCACCTGCTGAGATATATTGCTGCGTAAAGGGCTTTCTCACTTGCCAAGGGGCTGCCGTCCAGGCACGAGAGACCCCTCTGGTGGGGAGGCAGAGGGAGGCTACAGGCCTAGAGAGGGGTCACTTGCTGCTGTGTGTCTTGACTTTGGTGGCGTTGATGTCGGCCTTGGTCTTCTGGATCCGGGCAAAGATCTCTTTGAAGAGTGCCTTATACTCCGGCTGGCTCTGCTCCAGCCGCTTATCCACAGCCTCCACGTGCTGGCTTAGGCTTTTCTCACCCGCCTTGCCTTCTCCCTGGCTCTCCTCACTCCCCAGTAGGTCCCTCCATGAACTGTCCCGGGAGATGGGTCGTGAGGTCTGCACTCCCGCGTGCCGCACCCCGGCACCGTGCTGCCGACACTTGCTCAGCAGCTCCTCGTATTTCTCCAGCAGCGCGTGGTACTGCTCATCCACCTCCCTCAGGATAGACATACCGCGCCTGCGCACACTGTTGGCATGCAAAGTGAGGTTGCCAGCATGGCGGCTGGCTGGGTCTTTGGCCACTATGGCATTGAGTGCTGTGTCACTGCAGCTCTTGCGCACGGCGTGGCTGGGGGAAGCTGCAGGCGAGGAGACACCATCCTGGGCATTAGAGTCATCTCCACTGCCTGGCTGGGGGTCATCAGCCTCAGGAGCTTGAGTGAGGGGCGCCAGCAAAGCCTCCGCCAGGTGCTCATCCCGGGCCAGCAGGTAGGTCTTGGCCTGCTTCATCTGCTGCAGCTCCAGCAGCTCGGCCTCTAGCTCCTGCACACGCAGGCGGCAGCCCTCCATCTCACACAGCTGTCGCTCCAGCTCCGTGTACTCCTGGAGCACCACCGTGTACTCACGTTCTGCTCGCTCCTTGCGCTGTCGCTCCTGGCTCACCTGGGAACGGAGCACCCCAACCAAGGTCTGCAGTCGTTCGTTTTCCTGCTCCAGCGGCCGAGGACCCAGCTCCATCGAGGAACTGTGTAGGCGGAAGGCATCCTCACATCTGCTGGGGGGGTGAGGGGGGGCAAGCAGCAGTAGCTGGTCATGGCCAAGGCCTTGGACCAAAGTGTCAACCACTGGGCTCTCTCAGTCACCCTCCAGCCCTCTAAATTTTCCTCCTGGCTGTGTGTCTGAGGACGATGACCCAGGATACAGATTGACCCAAGATCCTTCTGCACTGGGAGACACAGCAGGCTTCTCACCGAGTTACATCTCCAGCCTCACCTTAATCTTCATTTCTTTCTCCTAACTAGCATGGGGATCCATTCCAGGATAACATACATTCTAGGCAAGTGCCTGTACAACTACTCCTAGGTTAGAAGTCTGGCTGTGCTGAGTACTAACACATGACCTTGGATGAATCATGTAACCACCATTTTAGGTCTTCCTCAACTGACTAGTAGGCAAAATGGATGCAAATGGCTTGTGTGAGTAACACCTAGGGCTGTCCTTAGCAGACATCCTGATGGCTTGGACCAGACAGTCCTCCTTCCCAGCCACTGTCCAGCATGCGTCTCCTCTTTCATCCCTCAGCCAGCTCTCTTGGGACTCAAAGACGACACACCAGGGCCCTTGCCTACCGGGGACTTGTGCACAGCTCCTTCAGGCAGGGGAAGGTATGGATGGTTCTCCTGCGTTCCCGCTTTTCCCGGCGAACCCGAAGTTGCTCCAGGCCTCGAAGTTGCTCCACTTGGGCCTGCAGCTCTTCAACTTGGGACTGCAGGCGCTCAATGGTCTCCGTCAGTCTGGAATAGGATGAGGGCACGCATGGGAGACGTTTTTATTTTGCTTTTTTATTTTATTTTATTTTATTTTTGTTAAAATTGTTAGGGGGGCTGGAGAGGTGGCTCAGCAGTTAAGAGTGCTGACTGCTCTTCCAAAGGTCATGAGTTCAAATCCCAGCAACCACATGGTGGCTCACAACCATCCGTAATGAGATCTGATGTTCTCTTCTGGTGTGTCTGAAGACAGCTACAGTGCACTTACGTATAATAAATACATAAATATTTTAAAAAAATTGTTAGGGCTGGAGAGATGGTTCAGCCACTAAATGCTAGGCTCATAACCAAAAAGTTAAGATTGATTTTTTTTGGTGTGTGTGTGTAGAGTTGCAGACCCTGGAACTGGAACTAGGTGATTGTGAGCCATTCATTGTGAGTGCTGGGAACCAAACTCTGGGCTCGAATCAACAAGCACTCTTAACCCCCTAGCCGCCTCTCTCTCGACCCCCGCCCCCGCCCCTGGGGTGGAGGGTCCTCAGGAGAGAGGGATGCCTCCTCCTCACTGCAGCTCGGGGTCCTCATAGACGGAGGCCGTAGAGTTAAGGACAAACAGATGATCTTAAGCTTGTTCCCTGGTGTTGAAGTCAGGGAAGGCTCTGCCGTATCCCACGACCTGTTATCCCACGACCTGCTCTTCTCCTGTACAGACCAGGCGGAGCCAACCATTCCCCCTCAGCCAACTCTGATCCTTTTGTATCTATGTGCCTGGTGTATGTTCACATGTGTGTGGGTACATGTAGAGGCCTGAGGATGACTTTGGGCACCACACCTCCACAAGCTATCTGCCTTGGACTTTTTGAGACGGGTTTTCACCGGATCTCAGGGATGTCTGATTCAGCTAGGGTGGGACAAGCCCGTGGCCACCTCCCCAGTTTGGGATTCCAAATGCACATCGTTGTGCTCTACATTTTACAAAGGTGCCTGAGCTCAGGTTCTCAAGCCTGTGCAGCAAGCACTTTAGCCACCAGGCCATTTCCCCAGCTGCACCCCAGGTCCTTGCACAGAGCTCTGTCACTACCACCACGGTACACTGCAGGGACACATCTGTGAGGTCTCAGAGGGCAAGTCAGGGTCGCTGAATCCTTAGTATCTCAAACTGAGTCTGGTGCATTATTGGCGAAAAACCATCGGTGGGAGGTTGTATACTGGAGTATGGACCATGTTTCACCTACCAGTTGTGGGGGGCTAGAGAGATGGCTCGGTGGTTAGGACCTGAGTTTAGTTCCCAGCGCCCACACGGTGGCTCACAACCATTTGCCACTGAAGTTCTAGAAGATCCCATCCCCTCTCCTGGCACAGGCAGACACACAGGCAAAACACCCACACATATAAAATAAAAATAATCTTACAATGAGAGGACTGGATGGTGGTGGCACATGCCTTTAATCCCAGTATTCAGGAGGCAGAGACAGGCGAACCTCTGTGAGTTCGAGGCCAGGCTGGTCTACATAGAGAAAGTTTGTCTCGAAAAACCAACCCCACTCTCCCCACCCCACCCCACCCCCCAAAAAGAAGGGAGGGAGGACAGGGGACCAGAGAGTGATTGCTGTGGGATACATGTTTAAGTACACATATTTGACAAGACTGGCCTCACTGCCTTCCCGGTCTCTTAAGCCTTGATTTCCAGGAGTGTGTGCGTCTCCCCCACCAGGCACATGCAACATCCTGGGCCTCTCCCTCACCACCCCGCCCTTACCCGTGGATCTTTTGCTGGGCCGCCTTACTCTCCAACAGCAGCCTCTGGTTGGTCAGCTCCAGGTCTCTGGCCGTCAGGTCCAGCTGCTCGTACACTTTGGCATGCTGCTCATTCACCAGCCTCAGCGTGTCCAGCTGCTTGGTCAAGTACTAGGGGAGGAGGTAAGGGTGGAATAAGCCTTTCCAAGGAGGAGGGGGTCACTGTCTGTCCCTACACCACTCCTAGGCCGACTGGATGTGAGAGGTTTAGGAGCAGTGCAGCCTGCGAAGGGTGGGCAGGTGGTGAACTGTGAGTTACGGGCTGTACGAAGGCACACACAGGCCAAAGCCGGAGGCTCTCGAGAGGTGGGAGACAGCCTGAGGCCCCTCACCTCGATCTCCTGCACTTGCTCCTCATTGGTGGAGTACATCTGCTGCAGGGACTCCTCCAGCTCCTTGTTCCTCTCCAGCAGGGTCTTCCCCAGTTCTGCAGCTAGGTGCAAGTCTAGGTTGGGGACAGGGCAAGGAGCACAGGGTGAAGAAGTCAGAGAGCCCGCATTATTAGAGAAGCCCTAAGCGGTCGGTCGTTGCTGGCCGGGCGGGCCCTGGGTGACTGCACCCTGATGCAGGCTACTCTCAGAAGCCTCCGCAGGTGGGAGGCGGGAGGCAGAAGCCAGGGGCTTAACCTGCTGTCATTTCCTTTGAAGAGACTCGAGAAAGCTGCACACATCAAATCCTACACTCTCTCAGCCAGGCGGTGGTGGCACATGCCTTTAATCCCAGCACTTGGGAGGCAGAGGCAGGCGGATTTCTGAGTTCGAGGCCAGCCTGGTCTATAGAGTGAATTCTAGGACAGCCAGGGCTATACAGAGAAACCTTGTCTCGAAAAAAAACAAAAAAACAAAACAAAAAAACAAAACAAAACAAAAAAAATCCTACACTCTCCTGACCCAGCACAGAGCCAGAGCAGGGAAGCACTCCCCACCCCTGACAATCCCTACCCTCAGGGCTGGGCAAATACCAGCCTTGGGAACAGACAAAAAGCAGCAAACCCTAGCCTCCACTGAAACTCACACCCCTTTTGATTAACAACCAGTTTTTCTCCAGAGCAGATGGCTCCTGCCCTTGAAGGAAACAGAAGCCAATACCCTAAATAATAATAGCCCACTTTTTTTTTTTTTTTTTGGTTTTCCGAGACAGGGTTTCTCTGTGTAGCCCTGGCTGTCCTGGAGCTCACTCTGTAGACCAGGCTGGCCTCTAACTCAGAAATTCACTTGCCTCTGTCTCCCAAGTGCTGGGATTAAAGGCGTGCGCCACCAAGGCAAGGCCCACTCTTTAAAAAAAAAAAAAAGATTTACTAATTTATTTCATATATGTAAGTACACTGTCACTGTCTTCAGACACACCAGAAGAGGGCATCAGACCCCATTACAGATGGTTGTGAGCCACCATGTGGTTGCTGGGAATTGAACTCATGACT
>JADRCD010124046.1:0-10558 GCA_019843815.1 Montemys delectorum
CACACACACACACACACACACACAGCCTGAGTCCTGAAACTGCCTACAGTTTCACGAACTGGGTTCTCTCAGCCAGGAGGGAACAAAGGATTTGAAATAGAGGGGTCGAAATGCAAAGAGAAATCATGAAGTCAAGTTGAAATATCCCAATCAAGACTTCACTTTACTTAGAATAAGCCAGGGTTTTTATAGTCACAGGAGAAACCGAAACCAAATCTCCAGATTACATGATATTTGCATACTACAAAAAAGGTTCAGGTGCCAAGGGTCCCCAGGTTCGAAAGATCTTCAGGCAGTGGGCGTGCTCAGGCGGGTTTTTCAAAGATGAACTGACAGTCTGCATCTGTCTCAGCTCCCCAGGTGTTAGCCGCCAAGCAGAGACTGCCAGAAGTCGGATGGCTGAGGGGAAAGGGGAGGTAACAATTCCTCTCTTTTTATTTAGAAAATAGCAGGACTAAAGCATAATCATACATCACAGTACGGGAATTTTCACAGTGCCTTGGTGAATCTCACCTGCAGTATAATATCTACTGGCAAAATAATCTTACCCGTCCTAGAGAATCATGTGCATCTAGTTTGAATTCTACACACTGGACTCATTTTGTGTTTTTTCAAAACACAGCCACTCAGCACGTGCCTCTGTCTTAGGTTGATTTCTTTGCCAGAGACCTAACTCGCTGAACACAGGTTCTCAAAATGCACTTCATTCTCATGCATTTAATATCAAGACATGCCTTTACCGCCTGCAATGTCCACAAGCTGTCACAGTCTCTCTGGAAGCCATCTTATCTGAAGTCCTCTTAAAGCTGCACGCCAGTGTGCTGGAGATGAGTGTAGGCGCCTGACTGAGCTGCAAAATACCAGCTCTGACTCTGGGAACCTTTGCTGAGAACAAGCCTCAATTCCATTGCAGATTAGTAACTTCAGGCTAGCAACTTCAGGATTGCACTAGCCTTTAGAATACAAGGGCTGAAAACTGCAGGTATAAACGAACCTTAGCTCCGGGCGTGAGCAAGTGAATCTGAGTTGTTCATTTAGGCTTCAGGAGAAACCAAATTTTTCATTAAGCGGGCAAAAGCATTTCCAGAGTGACAGAAAAAGCTGAGGGGAAGAGGGAGGTAACAGCTCCCCAGGTGTTAGCCTTCCAGCAGAGACTGCCAGAAGTCCAATGACTGAGGGGGAGGAGGAGGTAATAAGTCCAATCCCAAAACTGAAGACAGGAAATGGGTTTGTGGAGGAAAGCATGAGACCACTAAAGGCTAGTTACGTGAAATAATTTGGAACTCAGTATGAAGAGAAGTGGAGATTGTTCGTCCACTGTATAGGGTTAAATGTCAGGTAACTAAGGCAAGATGGACAGAACCCTCCTGCAGGAGAAACAAAACAAAGAACAAACACTGGAAACGTTAGCATTTCAGCATTGGTACAAGGGACAAATGGCCAGGAGACACCAAAGATAATGTACTGAGAGCGTACTAGGTGGGGACTGAAGCAATATGACCATGACAGGCTTTGGAGAGGATGTACTGGCCATGCATGGGCACACACCTTAGCAAGAGTAGCTTGAGAATAGAACTCAATGTGTTAAATGTACCAATTCCAAATTTGCATGTAGATATCAGCAGAGGGCTCTAGAGAGGCCCAGCAAGGGGAAGTTGTTCCCTAGTTCTGATAGATGCTTGGGGCTACTGCATCATCCAGCTGCAGCAACATGGGTGGCTTCTCTAGCACTCACAGCCTCCAGCTTCTCTGAGGGCCACCAACATAATACCTGCTGTGAGAATCCTATAGAATGCTTTTTTCTTTTCTTTTCTTTTCTTTGAACAAGAATTTTTTTTTGGAAAAGTAGCTCTCTGGCTGGCATGGAACTCAGTACGTAGACCAGGCTGGCTTCAAACTCCATGAGATCCACCTGCCTGTTTCCCAAATACTGGGATCAAAGTAAGACCAAGTCTGAAGAAAGCTGTTGTTGGTATATGTGGTATGAACATGGCTGCCATGCTCCCACCTTGATAATGGACTGAACCTCTGAACTTGTAAGCCAGTCCCAATTAAATGTTGTCCTTTGTAAGAGTTGCCTTGGTCATGGTGTCTCTTCACAGCAATAGAAGCCCTAAGACAGTACTCTTCAAGGTGAGACACTTCGTGTGGTTAAAGTACTGGGGACTGAAGCAATATGACCATGACAGGCTTCGGAGAGGATGTACTTCCTAAAGTACCGTCTCCCAGTTATTTAGAAGTCGGCCAGCCTTTCCTGTAAAGCTGCTATCATTTAGCTCTGCAGCTGTTATCACACAGCATAAGTGAACCACTGCAGCTGTGTTCCATAGCTCTGTCTATACTTCATATAGTCCTCACATGCCCAGTAGCCTGGGTGTCCTCCTGAATTTAAAAACACAAGTGGTAGTCACTTTCCTCATTGCTACAATGAAACTACCTGAGCAAAGCAACTTACAGAGGGAAGGCTTAAAAGTGCATGAGGGTGGCAGGGAGGAGGCAGCTGCTCACATAGATCGATCACATCAGCATCAATAGTCCGAGGTGAGGATGCTGCTGCCCAGCCACTTTCTGTGTGTGCATACCACACAAAATTCTCTATGTAGTTCTACATTAAGGGCTGATTCATATCCTGTGTGTGTTAAAGTACTCCCGAAAAGCTCCAGTTTGTACTAAGAGTGTAGTACAAAGAGTGTTTCCTAGTAGTGTGAATTGAACCCAGGGCCTCTCACAGGCAAAGCCACCCCACACCACCCCAACTCTCAGAATATGTTGCTCATAGTCAGGGTCTCACTGGGTCGCTTGGAACTCTGTGTCTACATAGCCTGGGCTGGCTTCAAAACTACAATCATGCCTTAGCCGGCAACACAAGACTTATCTAAGTTTTTTAAGTTTGTTTCTTATTTCTTTCCGATAGGGTATTGGACAGCCAAGGCCAGTCAGTGCCTAACTCCATGTATAGCAGATACCTTACAAACCTTAGTCCTCCTACATCTACCTCCCAAGTACAGAATTACAGGTCTGTACCACTTAGCACTGCCAGAGCATTTAAAGATCTATTCTCTTATATATGCGTATGCTAGGAAACTTGATTCAAACAAACTTAGAAACTCAGTTTAAAAATGTTTTATTTCATTAAAAAAGTTTATTATGTACAAGACTCAGGTATATAGAAGGGCAGCCTTAATCACACAAAAAAATGAGACAAGTCATCGTATTCTACTGTGGAATGTTTGTGATGCACACTCTTCAATAATAAACATAAACTATCTTAACATTACAGGCAAAGTTCTGAGTTCTACACTGGACCTGCACATATAAGACATCTGTCTAATTTTAAGATTGGTAATGCCAATGTCAAGCTGTTTATATTTATGGGTACAAACTTCACTATTACAAATGTGTGGCGATAACTAACAAAGCAGTGACCCTTCAAAGGTCTTCATCTTCCTGCGTTCATACATCTGCAATCCGAGTTCTTCTGCCACTTCCCGTCGGGTGGCTCCCTCCTCAGTGCAGCACTCAGCACGGTTAGGCATTGAGTTCTCTGTGTATCTCACCCATCTCCTTTATCTGCAACAGAGGAGGAGCATGCAAGGAAACAGGGTTTCTCTGTGTAGCCCTGGCTGTCCTTTGCCTCCCTAGTACTGGGATTAAAGGTGTGCACCCTATGCCCAACTCAAATGATTCTCATAAACTTGTAGAGACACAGGAAATTAGGTCAGCAGTCATACTGGCTTCCTCTAACACAGTTTCACTGGAATATGCCTCCACAAGACTCTAAAATCTAAAGCCAGAGGCTTCTACACTACTTGTCAAGGAAACAGAAAGCAGTATGAAGTGACCTGTCACAGAACTCAAGAGTTAGGTAAGAGCTCATTCCAAGATTGTCCCTAAGACTGTAGAATCTACAGTGTGAAGGACTTCAGTGTAACTGCCTGCCAATGTCTTGAAAAGGACACTGATTCCTTGAAATAAGACACTCAGCATACCCTTTATCCACTTACCTCAGCCTTCTCATATTTTGCTGATTTCTTCCTTGTAGATATAACCTGAAAGAAAAAACATTACTGTTACTATTCAAAAGTGGCAACATTACCATATGTGCTTTGAACACACCTAAGCACATGTGTACAAGTTTGGGGGTCTAGAAACCTTGCTGAAGCAGCAGTTGTTAACTGAATGTAGGCAAACTAGCCCACACATTCACTTACCACCCATCCTCAGATGATAAATACCCAGACTGCTCGCTAGTTTACCCTCACAGACAACAGCAACACATGACCCTGACTCTGCTTCTTGATTTTGGGTTGGTTGATTTGGTCTCATTGTATATGTAGCTCTAGCTGGCCTGGAACTCACTATGGAGACCAGGCTGGCCCAAGCTCGCCTCTCAGTCAAGCTTTTTCTACGTGACAATTAGACTTCTGTCTCTTCTATTCTGTGTGTTTGTTTGCCAGCTGAAGTTCCTCTCCTATGAACCATCTATCCCTACTTACTACCAACTACCGGGGTTTGTTTTAAGATAGGACTCTGCTATATAGCTTAGGCTAGCCTTGAACCTTGATGTTACAATCCTCCTGCCTCAGCCGTCTTGGGTATATGCCATTGTGTCTAGCTGTGTTGCATTTATTTCTATTTTGTGTGTATGAGTGGGGTGCTCATGCCCACATGTGTGGAGGTAGAACAATCTTAGGAACTAGTTCTCACTTGCCACCTTGTGAGATCAGGATTTAACTGTTAGCAGTGTAGGGAAAAGCATCAGCTCAGGCCCCCAAGACCAAGTTCTTAGTACAAGGGAGATTTAATGGAAGGGACAGAGGTCGAGGCAAAGGACAAAGACAGGAGACAGAGGAAGTGGGAGAAGGGAGAGGAAATGGGATATGTGGCCCAGAGGGACAAACGGATGCCTCTGGATAGGAAAGAGACAGACATGATTGATGGGCAAATGGTGGTTTATAAAGTACAAGGGGAAACTCTGTGTTAGGATAGGTGCTTAATTTGAATTGTGCATATTAATTAAATGAGCCAAAGGGGGATTTTGATTGCTAGACTTCAACACTTTGATAGCTGGACCTTGGTAGTCAGCCTCAGGAGGAAATGGCCAAATAAGGGAGTAGGCCTTGAGTGCTAGCTTTCTAATGTCAACTAACAGTTTGAACAAGGCAGAGGGAATTGGCAGGAGGCTGCCAGCTTGCCTGCCATGCTCACCTGGCCACACTAACCACACTTAGCTGGCGAGGGTCCCTCCACCAGGCCTGAGCCAGCCGCTCTCATTCTCTGGGTTTCCTCATCGACTTGTAAGAATTTGTTGCATGTTATGTAGAACATCCATCTTTATTTTACACATCATAAATATTTCCCTAGCTTCTTTCTATTTTTTGCTTTATATTAAATTTGTCATGAAAATATAGTATTTTTCTTTTGGTAGAGGCCTAAGGCAACTTGAAACTCTCAGTCCTCTTGCTGAGCTCAGCTTCCTGAGGGTTAGGCCTGCAGGTGTGAGCCACTCAGCCCAGCACCAAATGTTAAAGTGCTGAATTTTAGTTGGACATAATGGCACGTGCCTAGTGTCCCTGCAAAGTGGGATGATTGGTTCAACCCAGGAATCCAACACCTGCCTGGGTAGACTCCATAGGTAGAAGAAGACATGCATGCGTGCAACATGCACGCAGACACACTCACTCCCTCACTCACTGGGATTAATAACTTTAATCCCAGCACTTGGGAGGCAGAGGCAGGTGGATTTCTGAGTTCCAGGCCAGCCTGGTCTACAGAGTGAGTTCCAGGACAGCCAGGGCTACACAGAGAAACCCTGTCTTGAAAAGAACAAAAAAACAGAAAAACAAAACAACAAAAACAAAACAAAACAAAAAAAGAGTAAACTAGAAAGCCATAGAGCAAGATTCCCAGCATTGCCCTTGGGCCTCCATGGGCACTTGACACAAATGTATCCCCACACATATGAACACATGTACTGAAGCATACTACACACACACACACACACACACACATAAGAAAATACATAAAACAAGCAAATAAATAAATAAAGGGTATTTCTCCCCTTGGAGCCCCTTCTACCCTCCTACACTCAGAAATTCCCTTCCTTCTTTCCCTCCCTCCCTCCCTCCCCTCTCTGTGGGGGCAGGGGTCCATGTTTGCACTACTAAAAACAAAAGGAAACAAAAACAAAATAAAAATTCACATTCACAAAGACAAAAAGAAAAAGCCAGGCATTATGGCTTACATCTGTAACTCCCATTCTTGGGAGGTTAAGGTTTAAAAGTAGAATTTCAAGCTAATCAGACTACTGAGTTCCAAAAAGAAAAGGGTGCTGTTGATGGTTCAATGAGAAGGGCTCTCACAGGCCTGCCAGGCCCAGAGCTGGTGGATCAGGAGGCGTGGCTTTGTAGGAGGGGTGTGTCACCAGGCTTGAGGTTTCAAGAAGCCCCTACCATTCCAAGTTCTCTCTGCCTGGTGCTTAGGGATCAGATGTAAGCTCTCAGCCGTCACACCCACTTTCCTCCAGCCTGCCAACCTGCTGCCCCTCCCCTGGCCCCCACCCCATCCCTATGCTCCCCATGGTGGTGGTCACTGACCTTGACTCTCTGGAACTATAAGCAAGTGCTCCTAAAAAATGCTTGCTTTCTATAAGTTGACTAGGTCACAATGTTTTGTCACACAAGTGGAAAAGTAAGACAACTGGGGATGCTCGGATAGCTCAGTCATAAAGCACCTACCTAGCATATGTGAGAACTCTAATATCTAATCCCTAGTACCACATAAACACAGCTAAATTTATGTATTAATATATCCCTTTATATATATTTTAAGTTTCTTGCATCATGCTGCAGAATATCAGCATTCCTTATGCTAACTTTCTGGGATTACCTTCTTACATTCCTTGCAGTTATTCATCTAGAGTTCGTGTTAGAACACATGTGAGCTGCCCAATTCTTACGTTCCCATCCCCTCATGTGCCTACCCCAAGCATCTGGATTACCATGGGCAGCCCTTACAGTGTAAACTAGAAACTCGATATTTGCTTTTATGGGATGGGAACCAAGTGTGGTAACAATGCTAGACTGAAAACCAAGTCACCACGCACCTTCAAATTTAGCTTTAGTTGGGCTTTCTGAAATAAGGTCTTGCTGTACAAGGCTTGGAATACAGACGTATGGCATCAGACACTGCCATGTTCTGAATTCTGACATATTGGTGAGACTACCTGAGACCGACCACCCTTCAGTCCATTTAAAGCAGACTTCTTTAAATCTCTAAGACCTTCACCTCCCAAGTGCTGGGATTAGGACTATGTACTATTGTACTGTACCCAGTGCAAGTCTGTTACTTACTTAGAATCATTGCTACATGGATACTTTTGACTGTTTTCTTGCTAACTTAAGCTCTGTGTTGTTTTGGGGCCAGAGCTCAATTTGCAGCACCACCAGAACCAAAGCCAAACAGTAAGTGTTGTATTGTTCCTCTCTGACCGACCTGGGAGGTCGGGTCTGCCGTGCTCTAGCAGGAGCACTGAACTGGGCTGTGTTAATCAGCTGAGGTGTTTTCTCATGAGTGGTCAATCTTTTCCAGCTTTATGAAGTGACTATTTTGTAAAGAGGAACCAGAAATACAATATAGTCCTTCACTAAAGTTTCCAAACATGGGTAGTTTTTAAGGATAATCTAACAACACCTGGCTCATCCTGTACTCACCAGGACAACAATGCCCGCAATGATTGCTAATGCCACCACCACAATGACAGCGATGATCCCAGCAGTGAGGCCCTGCATGGAGAACTCGGGTGCCTTTTCATCGACATAGTAAATCAGGGTCTGCCCAGGGTCCAGGTCAAGCTGCTCTCCGTTCACCCTCAGGTCCATGTTCTTAGAAGAATGGAACAAGGACTCCCCCTTCACCTGCAGAGGAGAAGAATGTAAAAACTGTTCCCGACAGTCAGCACAGGCACCAGGATCTACATACTAACCGTAGGCCAGAAGAGAAATGCCAAGAATCTTCACGGGTTCCATGATAACATCTGATCCAGTGAAACTTTAAGGCAATTACAGGAAAATGACATCCACCAAAGGAGAAATGAAGTCCATGGACCTACCTACTCTCCAGACTAAGACATAACAACACACAGCCAATTCTATCTCTATCCCTTCATCTCCCATGCCCAAAGTCCTCTGAAGGAAATCTCAGAAGAACACCTTACTGTATAAACACACGTTTTTGTTTTTTTTTGTTTTTTTTAAGATTTTTTTTTTTAAATTATTTATTTTATGTATGTGAGTACACTATAGCTGTCTTCAGACACACCAGAAGAGGGCATCGGATCCCATTACAGATGGCTGTGAGCCACCACATGGTCGTTGGGATTTGAACTCAGGACCTTTGGAAGAGCAGTTAGTGCTCTTAACCACTGAGCCATCTCTCCAGCCCATAAACACACGTTTATCCAGGTGCAGTACCTTCTATCTGTAACCCTACCATCTGAGAAGGTAGAAGCCTATACTCTACCATGAATTCTAGGTCAACCTAGACTAATGTAAGACTGACTCAAAACAAAGAGGCATAATAAAGAAAGAACAAACAATAAACAAACATATACTTATATACAAAGTTGTCTTTGTACTCAGTCCTCCTGCCTCAGCCTTCAGTGTCAAAATCACAGTATATTATTCTATCGCATCTGGTGCTCACATTTTAAAAATGGAAGCCAGGCAGTGGTGGCGCACATCTTTAATCCCAGCACTCGGGAAGCAGAGGCAGATGAAAATTTAAAATCTCTATAAATTTTAGGCCAGCCTGGTCTACAGAGTGAGTCCAGGACAGCTAGAGCTACACAGAGAAACTCTGTCACAGGAAAAAGAAAGATGAAGCAGAGACTGACAGGACATCTCGTGACAAAGAGGACTGGAGTTTGGTTCCCAGAACCCACAGCAGGCAGCTCACAACAAACTGTAATCCAGGGCCCGGGGGTGCACTCGGCCTCTGGTCTCAAGGCACCTGCACTCACATGCATAGATACACACAGTCACAAAATAAAAACGAGTCTTTAAAATGGAGACTGACTCCTATTCATAGAAATTATAGAATACTGGGTAAGGAAATAGACAGACAGACAGGTAGCTAGATAGATATCAGTATATTAACCGAAGAGAAAATAAGAAGTGTAAGAGACAGCTAGGTGTACATAGTCAGTAGTCCTGCTCCCAGCAAACTGAATACACACCAGGTTCAATTGCTAACACAGCGAAGATTTAAACAGGAGTCAGGGCCTAGAGGCTGGCAGAATGCTTACCTAGCATGTCCAGGGTCCAGGGTCCAGTCTTCAGTATGACATAAACTAGTCATAGTGACACACACTTGTAGTCTAGCACTTGGGACTGTTACATCACAGACTTGCCCCTCCTTCCCCTAAGATAGCAGGCCGTGCATTTCCTACCAGCTTTGGTTTCCATATCGCCTGCTGACGGGACTTGTGCTTCCTCGTCTCTCTGCTCCTAACAAACACTGCTGATACCTGGACAGCCTCCCAAAAATGCTCTGACTATAGCCAGGCTCCCCAGGCTCTGAGAAGGCTACACGGCCTGCTCCGCCATGGTAGATATCTCTATTCTTTCCTTTTACATTTTCCTCTGCTTTCGATTTATTTTTATTATCCTTATTGTTGTTTGGTTTTTGTTTTTCAAGACAGGGTTTCTCTGTGCAGCTCTGGGAATCCTGGAACTCACTCTGCAGTCAGGATGGCCTCAAACCCATCTGCCTGCCTCCGCCTCCCAAGTGGCAGTGCCAGCCACCACCCATCTGTTATTCTTAACTTCAGTTGACAGCTACCTGGCGTGCTTGCTGGGAATCAAACACAGGTCCTCTGACAGAACAGGACATGCTCTTCACTCTGCTAAGCCATGTTCCTGGCCCACTTTACACCAAAGTGTATATGTAACGTTTTCCCCTTGACCCCCATGGCCTCTGGAACCATGCACCATCCCTCATAAAGCTCTCCTACCTAGTGGCCCAACAGCCCCTATGGCTGCGTGGCCCTCTTTCCTTGTAAGAGCCATCTCTGGAGGGGGGATTTCATAACATCTCCTTTCCCAAACTACTGCTCTCTTTGTAGAGAGGGCCCAGCACTTGGGAGATGGAGGCAGGAGGATCAGGAGTCCAAGGCCGGCCTACAAGAACCTGTCTCAAAAGGAACAAACCCTGGGCATGGTTGCAGATATCTTTGACCCCAGCACTCGGGAGGCAGAGGCAGAGGCAGGCAGATCTGTGTGACTGCAGGGACAGCCAGGGATATGGATATATATACATATATAAACATATATGTACATATACATGTGTGTGCATATATGTATACATACATATGTGTATATGTGTATACATACATACATGCATACATACATACATACATACATATCTATAAATAAAATCTTGAGTGCCAGGACAGCGGGAAGATATGTATATGTATATGTATACGTATATGTATATGTATATGTGTGTGTGTATAGATAGATAGATAGATAGATAGATAGATAGATAGATAGATAGATAG
>JADRCD010124047.1:0-12901 GCA_019843815.1 Montemys delectorum
GCACTGGGGGAATGGGGTAGACTGGGGACTGGGAAGGGGGCACTGGGAGAACTGGAGGAAGAGGGCAACAGAATACATGTAACAGGAAAGCAGCATTTCAGCAGAAGTGGAGGACCTCGGGAGGGTAAGGTGAGGACCAGCAGGAAGTGGCCGGAAGGTATTGGGAGGGGAACCAGGGAGGGTGTCAACAAAGGTGAAGCATGGACGAAAATGACCAGATGGAACATGCCACATGGGAAGATTTAAACACTGGAAGGAAGGAAGGAAGGAAGGCAGGCCTTGGAAAATTAACTGGATGGATTTACCTCCAGATTCTTTTTGTCTATGAATGTAGATGCTAGTCATGGTGGTGTACCTAAGTCCCAGCTATTTAACAGGCCAAGCATTTGGGGGGGGGGCATTGTGAATAGAAGGTCAGCCTGCACAATGTATGTCAAGAGAGGGAAAATGGAAAGGAAACAACTGTTTGGTCAGGGATAAAGATTGGTACCTACTCTTAGAACACAGGGATGCCTCAAGCCCAAGGCCACACAAGGCACGCTGCCCACCTGCAGCCTGCCCTGGAAGCCCAAGGGGCCAGAGGCTGTCACACGCTCACTTCTGTGTCTTCACAGGTTGTCTGTGATTCTTTCTTCTGAGGCTCCAGGTCTACCACTTTCTCCACCTTTGTAGTACCTACGAGGATGGCCAATCGCTGGGCTACAGTCTTGGTGTCGGGGAACAGGATAAAGTTGTAGATCAGCGAAGCCAGGACAGCCCCTGTGAGCGGTCCTACCCAGAAGATCTGAGGAGAGAGATGTAGTCGTGAGCAATAGGTAGTTTCAGAAACCTGCCGCCTGTTTCCCTAGCACTGACTGGATTCCCCGACCCCAGCCCCAGAGACTCACCAGATGCCTACAAGGCAGGGACCCGAGAGCTACGAGCCAAGGGTGAGGGAACCTTGCCCTTCCCTGGAGTGGGGCCTTGGAGAGTGCAGCCAAAGCTAAAGCTGGCCTCCAGTCTCCTCACCCACTCCTGCATCTTCCTCTCACCTCTCCTGTTTTAGCTCTGGCTATTGCTGTTTCTGTCTGTGCTTCTGTGTGGTCTATTTCTGTTTGTCTTTTCTTTATTCAAGTTTTGAAATTTGGTCCAGCTGGAGAAAGTGAAGAAGGAAACAGCAAGAACCAGAAGCCCGGGCTAAGGCTGCAGTTTCTGCCCTGGCCCATTTTGTGTGAGTCCCTGGATACTGCAGGATATTGGAGCTGAAAGTCAGTGCAAGCCAGGACACTCCTCTTGGCTTTTTGGATGTAGGGAAATCTGCTCTCCTGGGGGGCAGGAGCTGGTTTATCCAACTCTGTGTGGATTTCCTAACAGCAAAACCTGCTCTTTCTATGCCTTCTATCTAATCCCACCACCACCCACACCCCCTCCAGGCTACCAGTGGAGGGCCTCACCCAATGGACTGCAAACTTCCCAACAATGACTGCAGGGCCGAAGGAACGAGCTGGGTTCATGGAACAGCCAGTGAAATAGATCTGGCAAGGAAGTGTAGGGCAAAGAATGAGGAGTTTGAGGCAACCTGGAGGAGGACGTTCCCCACCGTCCTAGCTCAGACCCCCGCACCCTGCCCCCCCCCCCCACTCTAGCCCCATATTAGAGGGCATTCCTTCAGCCCTGAGACATGAGGGACTCAGGGAGAACACCATTTCCTGGCCTTTTAGGGTCCTGTAGCCTTTAGGGCCTTAGGGGGTTCTCCAAGGAGGGCTCCAGCATGTGCACATGCATAGTGTCCCCCTTTGTTCCTTACCCCAATGAGGTGGCCCAGTGCCACAGAGGTCCCAATCATGGCAGCCGGGGACGCCAAGGTCTGCCGACCATCCATGGAAGCAAAGACGCAGAGCACCAGCTGCAGCGTGAGAACCAGCTCCACGGCCACGGCCTGGCCAGTGGAAGTGCTGTTGTGGACCTTGGCAGAGAGGATTACACCAGGGTGGACCTGGGCTCTGAGCACAGGACAGTGAGACTCCCTAGTCCTTCCTGCTCCCCTCGGCTGAGGGCTCACACCACATCCGGATGCCTGCTCCCCGTGCAAGTGCCTAGCACGTCTCCCACTCTGCCACCGAGTGAGGCCCATGGTTCAGGGGGTGCCACTGAAGTTCCCTCAAGCCCAGCTCTGCTCAACTCTGACAGCTTTTAGCTGCCTGGTCCTTCTGATTCCCTCCCCTTCATATTGTCTCTCCATCCCAGCTGTTTACCACTCGGTCTGTCTGAGCTAGGTGAATGCTTAAGTTCGAGAGGAACCCCAGGCCCTGCTCCATGCAACTATGGGTGCACAGTTACATTGTTTCCTACTGTCTGGCCTCTCCTCGTGACTGCCTTACTCCCTCAGGTGCCCTATTGTCTGCCAGATGCCTGGGCCTCTTTGCACCTACCACGTTGACTCCAAGGGTCTCTCGGACACCTCCTGGAGTTACCCCATAGAGAAGAGCAGCCCCAGCCGTGGCCCCAGCCAGCTGAGCAGCTATGTAGGCCATAGCCCGAGGCAGAGAGATATGGGATCCCACGAGGTAGGCCAGGGTCACTGCGGGGTTGGCATGGGCCCCGCTGGTCTTCCAGGAGATCTGCACAGCTGTGGCTGTGGCCAGATTGAAGGTGATGGCGATCTGCAGCACAGAGGGAAGCGCCACAGGCCAGGGCAGGACGGAGCCCACACCAAAGAAAACATACAGCCCTGTGGCTAGGAACTCAGCAAAAAGTGCCTTGCTGATGGCCGTCCATAGCCCGCCAACCAGCAGGTAAGCCCTGCTACACAGCCCTGGCTCCATGTCTTGTCACCTGCTTGCCTTCAGGTCTGCTGCCTCTTCTCCTCCCTGGCTCTTTCTGTTCCCTCAGGTCTCTTGACCCCTCCCCGCTCTCCTGGCCTCCCTTTCTGGGGCAGCCTCCCCAGCTTAGCTAAGGTGCCCCCAGCACACTGCAGCCTTAGGAGCAAGCTGCTCAAACTGATGGGGAGCCTGCTGATGGCATTGTGCGTGTCTGGGGGTGGGAGGAACAGAGTGCTCACGTGTCTGCTCCAACTCAGGCTCACCTGACAGGAGGGGGCAGGCCAGTAAGCGGGAGCCCTGGGCACTGAACTGGAACCTCCTGGGACTGGCTGCCAAAAGAAGTCTAGCCTGGGAGCTGGGGGCTTGGGGAGTGGAAGTCAGGTCCCTAATGTCAGCTTAGAGACAGCAAGATCATGGAGAAGCCCACATCCAAGGCCTGCTGTAGTGACACCTATGTCCTAATTGCTTCGTCTCTCCCTCTAAAAAGGTGGGGTGTACTCTGTACCCCATAAACCTAGGTGTGAAATTAAGTTCTTTCCACCATTCCCCTAAAACATGGCTTCCAGGTCGCAGGCACGAACAGTCAAGTTGATTGACAGTCAAGTCAAGTTGATGTGGTCCTGGTTGTGTGGAAAGGAACACGCAGCTGGGGTTCATCACACGGACGCTCAAACTGTGACAGCTGCCACACATGCCCAGAACAGTTCTGCTGTCCACGGGTAGGGATCCCCTGTGCTCTTTCCCTCACTTCCTGCCTCTCTGCCTCCCCTCAGGGCCTTGTACTCAGAGCCCCCTTTCCCGTGATTTATTGGATCAGATGGCTCATCTACTTATATACTATGTCCATCTTAAAGTGTCCACCCATGCCTTTGCCCCCAGCAGCATAAGATACTGTTTTTTCAAACAGAGGCGCTCCCTCTATGGAATTGCCCAAGCAATCCCTGCATACTGCCCTAACTCTGGCTGCACCTGGTTAACGGCAGCCTTCTCAGAGTTGGTCCCAAAATGCCACCCTCCCTGTCTCCCACACTTCTCTCCAGGGCAGTTGGTGTCACCCAAGAAGTGTCCTTGACCCCCTTTCCCAACAAAGGCATTGAACCCTGCTAGTTTTGAATCCCGAGTGGCCTGGGCTGTGCTCTCCTCCTGACACCTCGCAGCCTTTAGCCTGTCTGCCCTCACTTTGCCCTCCTCAGTCCTCCACATTGCAGTCTGAATGATGTTTGAAAAGAAAAAATGCAGTGCTCAGCCGCTGCTGTCCAGCTGCAGTCTCTGCTAGGCTGTGCCACCCTCTTTGGAGGTCTGAACCAGAATGACAAGGTCCTGTGGGGTCCCACTCCCTCCCTCGTCCTTGTCCCCTGACATCCTGGAATGCGCATCCTGCCATCTCTAACGCCCCTACCCCCTTCACGGAGAGCCTTCGTACTCTTTGCCTGGACCTCCTAACTCATCCTTGAGGACAGCTTCCAGCATCACCCGCTCTGACCTAAGGACATCTCTGCATGTTGCCACCATACCTAAAGCCTTTTCGTATACAAGTCAGCACACTCTGGCCGTGCTGTGCCGTGGTGTTACTACATCTCCTAAACAAGGTGATCAGCCCTCTGGGGGGCGGGCTCACATTCTGTTCTATAAATAGTGTCCTGCACTGAGCCTGGCTACAGGAGAGGCTCGGTAATGAGAGCAGGTGACTGTGTGGTCGCTTTCATTCCCCATCTGCTGGTTCTACGGCTGCCCTCCTGCCCCCTCATAGGACTGAACCCTCTGACATCTTCAAGGGAAATCTCCAATTCTGGACCACAGGCTCTACCGTACCCTCCCCCTCCCTCTCCCACTCTGTCCTGGATTTCCCTTCCTCTCCTTAGAGGAACCCTTGGTTTCTTATCGGGCACAGCACACTCTTGCCAGTGCCCCGTTGCCCCTCCCCTTCCCCTCCGTTGCCCATTCTCATTCTTGTCCCCACCTCTCTGTCCAGTCTGTGCTGCCAGGCCCAGCTGGTGGGACTGGAGGCCATGCAGGCCCAACCGTAATGAGAGGTCTCTGTGGTCTCATCTGCGACTGTCATTCCTCCCCCACTCCCCGCCCCCCAGCCTCTCACTGATGTAATGCTGGACAACCAGGGTTGGGGGAGACATCAGCTTAGAGTCAGTTCCAGGCTATTTTATGCTGGACAATAAATACACCTTTGACCCCCAGGCTGAACCTGCTGGGGCCAGGCATGCACCATGCTTCCCCTGGCCTCTCAGGAGACAAAGCTCTGCTCAGTAAACTTCCCACTGCTCTGCTGGCCCCAGATCATTCTCTCCCTTTTTTGTTTATTTGCTTGTTGTTTTGTTTTTGTTTGTTTGTTTGTTTTGAGACAGGGCCTCTCTGTGTAGCCCTGCCTATCCTGTTATTCACTCTGTAGACCAGGCTGGCCTTGAACTCAGAGATCCGCCTGCCTCTGCCTCCCAAGTGCTGGGATTAAAGGCATGTGCCACCACTGCCCGGCTCCCATTCTTTTTTAAAAAAAAATTATTTTATTTTTTTAAAGATTTATTTTTATGTATGCAAGTACACTGTCACTGTCTTCAGACACCGGAAGAGGACACCAGATCCTATTACGGTTGGTTGTGAGCTACCGCGTGGTTGGTGGGATTTGAACTCAGGACCTCTGGAAGAGCAGTCAGTGGCTCTTAACCACTGAGCCATCTCTCCAGCCCCCTTTCCCATTCTTAAAAATCATGCTATTATTTACATTTTCATTTTTTGTGTGTATATAAGTATATGCACATCTAATTTCAGAGGACAACTTTCAGGAGTCAGTTCTCTCCTACCATGTGGGTCCTAGGGGTTGAACCCAGGTCATCCGTCAGGCTTGGTACAGGTGTCTCTCTCCCTGAGCCACCCCCCTGCCTGTCTCCCCCATCCTTCAGATTTCTACACTCTGCCCAAACTCCTTGCTTCCTCTGAGTTCCTCCCATCCTATATAGAAAGCCAGGCAGCCAGCAAGCCTTCTCCCTCTGGCAGCTCAACTGTAGCCCGTACCCTACTCAGAGGCCCACGGCACTAAACAGACGTGGCCTTTCTCTTAGGTCAGAGGTCCTTCCAGAATGCCACACTGGTCACATCACCTCGCTGCCCAAACAAAGTCTCAACGGCTCCACATTACCTCTGAGTAATGGCGAGTCTGAACGCGGAGACTACTCCCTCCTGCTCCGTACCCTCACCTCTTTACTACAGAGGGCCAGACACTGACAGTGTCTCTAAAGGAGCTCTTGAGTCCCCTCCACACAGGAGGGGGCGTTTCTCCCGCCGCTCCTATAGGACAGTTCTCAGGTGCAGTTCCTCCATGAAGTCTCCCCAGCAGAGTCAGAGAGAGCTACATAGAGAAAGCAGGCTTGGGCAACTGATGAGGGCACCTAAGGGGTACCCTCAGTGTCCCTCAAAGGCCTGCTTCTCAGCCCTCTCCTGGGTTGGGCCAGGTACAAGGAAGGGCATTTACCACAGTCCCCATAGCTGACCTAGCTTGGCTTGGCACACGTTCCAACAGCAGTGGTGCCTGTGTGGAAAGCTTTGGGCAAGACAAACGGGAGCATGTTGACTGACCGCGTGTACTGTGCCCCTCACCCACTGCCTGCTTCTGTGATCTCAACACCTTGCTGGTAAAACAGGTACTGTTCTCTTCTATCCCCATGTGTTGGGAGAAGCGGCCTGAGACACCTGGAAAGTGACTATAGTCAGAAATGCCATCAGGTTCACCTCCAGGGTACAGCAGTGAAGATTAGCTGGAAGGGGAGGGGTCTTGACCTCTGTGGCAGGTCAGGGCCAAGTGCCACCTGCAGCCCTGCTCTGGTTTCCGAGGCAAAGGGCTTTAAGTGCAGCCACGGCTTCTTTCACGATCACATAGGACAGAGCCTCCTTGGATCCTGCTTAGCCTGGGACAAGGTCTTTTACCCCCTCCGGGCAGGCAGGCAGGCAGACAGGCAGGCAGACAGGCATTGCCCAGTTCCTGTTTTTCCTGCCCCAACCAGCACTTTCCTGGGCCCAGACAGTCCTGACTCTAGTGCCAAGCTTAGAGCTCAGAAACCTTTTGTCCCAACCCCACACCTGGCTGCCTGCTGCTCCTTCTGCATGTCCCCTCTGCTGAAGCCTTCTCAGACCTGGGGAGATGAGGCCAGCAAAGAGAACGAAGGGAAGGAAGGGGCTCAGAGTTACCTCCCTGACTCCAGCCAAACACTGGCAGGCTTTGAGGTCAGGTTGGATAGATGCTCTTGTTCACTGTTGACCAGGGAGGGGGCTGAGCTGAGATCAGATCCTCCCCGAAATCCTTTCTCCAGCCCAATTGTCTAACCAGCTCCCTTCTGCCCACCAATGCCCACGTTTAGCTCTCACCCTCTTCCATCTATCCCAGTGCCTTGTACGTCCAGCCCTGATGGAAACTGGCAGCTTCCAGAGGGAGGCATAGATTGTGGAGGCGGGACAGGCTTCAAGTGTGGAGAATCTGAGTCCTTCCTACACCCCATCCTCAGGCAGAGAAGCGTCTCAGAGAGCTAGCAGAGCATGCGTGCCTGGGTATGGCTTCACACAGGTGTGCTGGAGAACACACGTTGCCCGGCTCTCTGAGAGTGAGTGGTGGCCAAGGCATAGGGGGAAGGGGGCGCCAGGACCGAGGCGCTACACATCTGGAACGATTGTGCCCTTGTTGAGAGAAGGTGAACACACAGGGAAGATACAACTTCCACAACTTCCCTAAGCACAGCCAGCCAGTGCCATGGCTTGGAACCCTAGACGCGTGCAGGATTAGTGTGTGTGTGTGTGTGTGTGTGTGTGTGTGTGTGTGTGCCGTGTGTGTGCTGGCATGGGTCTTTGTCAGTCCATGAACCATCACATGCAGGTGCGCAGCGCCCCCTGCTGGCCAAACGGTCCAACCACAGCAACTTACCAGCCCAAAGCCCTGGTTGGATCCTCACCCAACAGCAAGGAAGATGTCACCCGCAGGAAGCTGCAGACCTGTAGGTAACTCCCTCTGGCTAGATGCCCCACCCTTGCTGAGGTTCTGTCTCTTGTAGGTCCCCTGTGCACCCTGTCACACACCCCTTGGGGGTCCAATATTGGGGTATGCAAATCAGAGTTGTCTGAAAGCTGGAGTGAGGTTTTGTTCCCTTCCGAGCCTTCTCCAGGGTAGTGAAGTGAGCGGGCTAGTGTGAGGCTGCTCCCTGGTGGTCTCTGGAACCTAATCCAAGAGCTAAGAGCACCCTTGTGCTCTTGAACAACCCCATCCTTGCCTGGCCAGAGCCCAGGCCTAGAGAAGTGTGGAGTGTGGATTTGGTGGGCGAGTCTGCCCCCTGCTGGCTATACCTGTCACTTGCAGCCAGCAGTGCAGGTTCCCTCCCCACCCCCTTCTTGTTGCTTGATTTTCCAAGGAAGCCAGTAGGGCAGGTTGACTGGGGTCCAGAATTTCCTCTGCCTTTCTACCCCAGGATGTTTTGAAGGAAGGCTAAGTGTTCCGGCCTCCCAGCCTGGGTCTGCAGTTTCTTCCCACTCTTGTTCCCTCCTACCCTTCTGAGGCAAAGCTGAGGAGTGAGGGAGAGGGTCTGCTGAGGAGCAGCTGGGTCAGGCAGCATGTGCTCACCCATCTCTCAGAGGTGCTGTCCTTACCAGTGTCTAATTCGCAGTCACTGTCTCTTTTTCTCCCCAAGGCCACCCATGGGGCAGGTAAATATATACCAACATAAGGGTCCATCACTCCTGTTGCAGCAAGGCCGGGCAGTGGTGGCTCAGCCTTTAATCCCAGCACTTGAGAGGCAGAAGGAGGCAGATCTGAGTTTAAGGCCAGCCTGGTAGACAGAACAAGTTCCAGGACAGGACTACACAGAGAACCCTTGTCTTGCAAAACAAACAAACAAAAAAGATTTGGATGCCAGCGGCCACTTTCCGCTCTGGGCTCCTTCACCAGGACTCTGGGAACGGAGCAGTCGTGTGTCTTTACCCTGTTTCTCACAGCGAGGCAGTCAGCATCAACTTCCCACTCCTCCTGAGTGTCAGCGGCAACTGGACAAGTAGGCAAGGACAGAACAGGAGGGGAGGAGGGTGTGATACACCATTCCCCACCCCCAAAGGGCGAAAGCGACCTGGGAAGGAGCTGGGTAGGGAGATGCTGTTGTGAACCTCTGAGCATGGGCTCCCCAGCACACTGCCTTTTGGAAACATCGGGAGACCCAGAAAAGGAAGCTCTGGGCGGGGACTCTGGGGACTGAACCCGGTCAACCCTTTGGAATCCCAAGGAGCTGTGGCTAGTTCACTTCTCCACTCTGCCTGGCACACTTGGGACCTCCTCAAGTGGAGGACTTGACATAGCTGAAGGGATGGTTGGGAGGGACTCGTGACCTGGATGTGCACCCTGTTCTTAGCCCTCAGCCCTCTCCTGGTCTCTTGTGCTGCTTCTGTATCCTTTTGTCTCTACATTTGAGCTCCCCTCCAGCCAGCTCTCTGGTCCTCTCTGCCTCCCTGAGCTGTAGCTTCCCTTTCTCTTCTGGGGACTTGTCTCTTGGTCTTCTTTGTAGTCTCTAGTAAGCGTGCGCAAGGGTGTGGCATCACAAGTGGGAGATGTGACTGGCCACTGTCCCAAGAGGCTTCAGGAGGGAGATGAGGGCACAGCATGAAGACCGTTGGTTTATTGGCAAATTCCCAACCCAAATACCAGTAGCGCTCCCCCTCCCCCATCCTTGACCAGAAATAAATAAGATGGCACTGGATGAGCCATCTGTTCCTCTCCTGAAGAGCTCTGGGGGAATGTCCCCTCTGTCCACTTGGGGGCTGGCTTTGGCACTTGAGATACTGGGTTGGGAGAGATAAGCAGGGCTGTCACCCCTTTCTGGTGTGGTCCTGGACCGCCTGTGAGCTTGGCACTGCGTTCACAATCTCTTGAGGTCTGAGCTGTGGCAGACATTCTGCCTAATTTCAAAGAGGGCCTGTTCCTGTCAGACTCCAGCCCCTGGCCCACACCCAAGCGTCCCATCATGGGCTTCTGCTTCCATCCCTGTGTGCGGCATAGGGATCCAATGCCTCTCCCCCAGCCAAGAGCATGTTGAGGGAGGTGCTTCAGACTCCTGTCTTCTTTTCCCCAGTGGTCCAGGGGCCGAGGGACTGGTCCCTGCCCGGTGCCGGTCAGTGTGCCGTCAGCTCGATGGTCTTCTTCCGCTCCTCTCGATGATCTTCCCAGTCCTCCTCTGGCTCATATGTGCCTTTGACAACAGCCACACGGTCATGGAGGCTCAGGGAGGAGGGGAAGAGCAAATAGAAGTAGAGGATTGCAGCCAGGATGGCCCCCACAATAGGTCCTACCCAGAAGACCTGTGAAGACAGGTTAAATCAGGAGGCAAGTCCCAGGACTCGGGGACTGAGATCTTCCCCACCAGAACACGGAACCTCATGGACCCTGAAAGGCAATGGACGCATAGATTTCCAGGCCTCCAGGAGTAAAGGTGTATTTCATCTCAGGGACTGATACTGTTAGCCAGTCCTTACTGACAATGTCATGGACCACAGACCATCTGAGGAGGCAAGCAGAGCCCAGAAGAGACAGGATTCCCAATCCCAACAAAGAGAGGCAAGTGAGCCTTCTGAGGCGACAGACAGAGTCGCCAACTCATGTGTCTCCCAAAGTGCAGGGCCCAGCAAGGCTCTACCACCCTTTTTGGAGCTTCAAGCTCGGCTGACACATGGAGACACTGTCCAGGGGTACAGTCCCAGAAGAACAAGCCCCAATATATCCATAGGGACAGATAAGTACAACATCAGAGGACAGATACACAGAGGGGCAGACAAAATCCTCAATTAACACAGACCCCTGACGTACTTCTAAAGATGTTGATTCACTCCACCCTTCTCTTGCCGCCTGTCTGCATCTCTGTCCAACCCCCAAGTTCTGGGCCGACAACACCCAGAAAGTCCAGTCACTCCTGGACTTTCAGTTCAGTTCACATTTTCAGGAGCCAGGGGAAGGCCCACACTCACCCAGTGAGAGGGGCTGAACCGATTCATGACCACCGCAGGGCCGAAAGATCGAGCTGGGTTCATGGAACAGCCGGTGAAGTAGATCTGGGTAGGTGGGGGGGGGTGTCACAGTGAGGAGGGTGCCATCTCTTCCACTCCCGAAGAATTCTGACTCTCTTAGTTAGGGTCACACAGTGCGGGGACCAGCCCCAACTCAAATCCAGGCTTCTCTGTTGCTAGGATGCTGACTGCCCATGCAGCCCAGCCACCCACCAAACCACAATTCCTAAGCGCATCCTCCCGCCTTCTCAGACTCTGCTTCCACTTGAGTCTCTGTGCTCCTCGGCCCTTCCATGTGCTCAGTCTCTCAGTCCAGAGGGGGGGGGTGCAATGTCAAACCCAGGGTTCAGTAAAGCTACAGCCTAGACAACTAAGACCAGGTCTTAAACCCTCCTGGGTCTTATCATCTGGAGGAGCTGGTGTTCTGGGGTTCCACTGTTCATCTCCATGACACCCCTAGCTTGTGTCAGAACTACTCACCCCCACAAGATGGCCCAGTGTGACCGACAAGCCAATGGATAAAGCTGGGGAGCCCACTGGGCTGGTGCGGCGGGAGTCTGTGGAGGAGAAGATGCAGAGGGCCAGCTGGAAGGTCAAGATTAACTCCACCACCATGGCCTTGCCTGGTGTTGTGTTGTTGCTGAGCTGCAAGGAAGAGCTGGGTTAGGACCCTGCTGCCTTCAGGCTCAGTGACAGGCTAGACAAGCAAGGCTCTGGTCTTCAAGGATACCTAGAGCCTGAGCTCTTGGAAGCTAAGTCCCGTGCAAGATCCAGACGGGCTATTTGTTGGAGAAACTGCACTTCAGTGTGCGCAAGCTTGAAGCTCAGGCCTGTAGCCAGAGGGTAGGGTGTCAGCGAGTTTTCCTGGGTGCCATCATGTCAACGGCTCTGCCCAATCCCCAGCCCCCATGAGCTGGCATTTACCCTCCCTCCTGTGGGCAGCTGCCCAGTTTGCCTACTGCAAACAGCCCCTGGCCTCCTATCCATGCCTGACCCGCTGCTGGTGCCAACTTCAAACCCGTCTCTCCAGTGTGTCTGACTCACAGCTTGACAATGGCCGAGAAAATCCTCCTCTGTGTTTGATTAATGAGCCCAGTTCACATGGGACAGGGGGCTGAATCTAGGGCTGCAAAAATGGAGAGACAGCAGGGGGCAGGGGCAGGGGGTTACAAAAGGGGGAGCCAGTACTGGGGGTGCGTCACATCATGGCTTCTAAGTATAATTAATCCCCACGGCACTTGCTGTGCTCTGGTCACCTCCATGTAATGGCTCTTAAACTGGAAGCCCAAGGAGAACACGGCTGCTCCAGACCACGATCGGTCACTATCCATTGCTCTCTGGTGGGCCCGTTAAGACTACACCACCAAAGGGATCACAAGAAAGAACTCACGGGTGAGATTAGAAATGGAAGGGACCCGTGGGGAGTTAGGCCAGGAAGAGCAGCATAGGAGGAGAGGAGTAGGTGAGGTAGACCGTGAGGAGAAGCCAGGACCCAGGAGCACCGAGGTTGGCCAGGAGGTAGGTCAGCCTGCTCTTACTGGCTAAGTTGTGCACTGGTGTTTTGTTTGTACCCATTCTCAAGATGGAGAGGCATGAAGAGTCCCTGCCCACCCCTCCACAGTCCGGTGGACACTCACCGCATTGACGGCCAGGTTACCCCGGGCGTTGACTGGCGCCAACCAGTACAGGATGCCTGCTCCAGCAATGGCGCCCACCAGCTGGGCTGCCACGTAGAAGATCGCTCGGAGCAGCGAGATCTGGTTGCCTATTAAGAGGGCCAGAGTAATGGCCGGATTGATGTGGCCACCACTCACAGGTCCCAGAGCTTGGGCCAAGGTACCTATGGCCAGGCCAAAGGCTATGGAGATCTGCAGAATGGTGGGCAGCGCCGAGGGCCACTTGAGGGCCGAGCCCAGGCCAAAGAAGACGAAGATGAGGGTGGCCAGGAACTCTGCGAACACGGCCTTGAAGAAGGCAACGGAGCACACCTCCTTCTTCATGGTGGCCTTGGGGGCCTGGTGGCTGCGGCAGCGGCGCCGGCCCGCACAGGCCGTCGGGTCGGCGCC
>JADRCD010124065.1:1101-11769 GCA_019843815.1 Montemys delectorum
GAAAGAAAGAAAGAAAGAAAGAAAGAAAGAAAGAAAGAAAGAAAGAAAGAAAGGGAGAAAGAGAGGGAGAAAGAAAGAGAGAGGGAAAGGGAGGGAGGGAGGGAGGAAGGAAGGAAGGAAGGAAGGAAGGAAGGAAGGAAGGAAAGAAGGAAAGAAGGAAGGAAGGAAGGAAATGAATTCTCAGAAGTGAGGTTATAGTTTAGTGGTAGAGTCTTTGAATGGTATGAGCAAGCCTGGAGGAGAACAGAAGCAGAACCTTCAGAAAAGTAAAGAATTCCTTTCAAAAGGTCTATCTGAGGCAATCATATTTATCCACAAAAATAATGTACTGCTTCCTCCTCACCACTGACTATAACTTCAGTAATTTTACTTATGTTTCTCAAACAAGATTCAGTTAAAAATATGTGATTTTAGTTGTTTGCCCCACTTTCAAAAGATGCGGTTTTCAACTGTGTTTGTGCCCATCCCCCACCCCCATAGGTTCATTTGAGGAAAGTTCTTGGAAATGCTACCAGGTCGTAAAAAGCATCCTTGTGGATGAGTGAATACAACACTGTTCACCACACAGGAAGGAAGCATCAACGCATTGACAAGAACGACCCACAAACCAAAAGAAACTTAAGAAGAAGGAAGACCAAAAGGTGGACATTTCATTCCTTCTTAAAAAGGGGAATCAAACACCCACAGAAGGAGTGGCAGAGATTAACTATGGAGCAGAGACTGAAGGAAGGACAAGCATATAGCTATCTCCTGAGAGGCTCTGACAATACCTGACTAATACAGATGTAGAGGCTCACAACCATTCATTGAACTGAGTACACTGTCCCCAATGAAGGAGTTAGAGAAAGGTTCTATGGAGCTGAAAGGTTTGCAGCCCCTTAGGATGAACAACAATTACTAACTAGTACCCTCAGAGCTCCCAGGGACCCAATCACCAATCAAGGACTATATAGGGTGGGACTGAATGTTCTGGTAGCATGTGTATAGTAGAGGATTGAAAATTCGATCATCAATAGGAGGAAAGGACCTCGGCCTTGTGAAGGTTTTGTGCCCTAGTGTAGGGGAATTCCAGGGCCAATAAGTGGGAGAGGGTAGGGTGGCAGGCATGGGGAGGGGGGAAGGCAAAAGGGGTTTGTTCTTGTTGTTTTTGTTTGTTTGTTTGTTTTTTTGGAGGGGAACCTGGGAAAGGAAAAATTTACATGTAAATAAAGGAAATATCTAATAAAAAATAAATAAATAAATAAATAAAACAGCTGCATATCGTGGGACCAGGCTAAAGATGGGGAGTGGGAGGTAAGAGGAATGAATGATTATGCAGTATAACTAAGTGGGAAACCCCAAGTTATAAGAGCACCTTAGAGATGTGGCACAGTGGTTTTAAAAGAATGTTAGACATACATCGATAAAATAAAGCTACCTGCTAAGCTCTTATTGGTGATGCTAACTTATGAGTTACCTGCCAACAATACTGTATGATAGTTGGGACTTTTGAAAGATGAGATGAAGCCCTTGGGATTTGTCTAATCACTTCATTACGGGCAAACACGTATTTGCAAGCAATGGAGCCAGGCTAGTATTGTTTATGATTATTTATGATTATTTATAGCGTACACTGAGAAATGTTGAACATTAAGAACCCGATGCCCATTATTTAAAAAAAAACTTAATAATAAGATAAAATACAAAAGATGATCAGTTAATGCAAGTTAGACTTTCAAAGAATTTTCTCCTTTTTAAGCCAATATCCCTTTCCAGAGGTTATTTAAAAAACGTGTTATAGAGGGAAATTAAATCTTAGCCAAGATTAAAGCTGTGTGACAAAGTAGAGAAAGCCTAAAGCTATAATTCCCAATGGGCTTAGAAGTTACGAAGGATGCTGCCAGTGGTTCTAGACCATGGCGTGGATCTTTCATTTGCTCATCACCAACAATGGATGTTACTTGCTCTTACTAATCAATTATAATGTGTAATTTTTCTGAAATAAATGAGCAATTGTGACAAATTTTCAGAAGATAAAATAAACTAGCGGTTGAAAAACCCAAAGGTAGATCAAGTTTAATCTAAAGTATACTGCATTGCAAAGCTCAAGAAATGGTTTAAATTACTCATGTGCCCTGATGGATTTGGTAACCTCTAGAGATATTATTCAAAGCAATTTGATGAACCAGAGCAATCAACTATGAATGAATCAGCACTGTGACACGTGGAACGCAGAGTTAAAATGTGGAACACTATTAACTAGAAAGCCATTTCACCACGGTGTCTGTTTTAGAAGTGCTGCCCTTTGGAAAGATGAGGTCAGTTTAATATTTGTATGACATGCAAAAGGTCCAAACAAAGAAAGATAAATTAATGAAACGATTTGGAAGTCTGATAAAAGGCAAATAATTAGCATAGATGTGATTCTCCCTCTCTCTCTTCCTCTCGCCCTCCCTCTTCCTCCTCCCTCCTTCCTCCTTTCCTCCCTCCTCCTGCCCTCCCCCTTCCCTACTGCCTAATTATATCTCCTTTCTTTATCCATCTCTGGTTTATAAGACACTATTGCTAAGTTTGGATAGAACCTTAAGGGAGAACTCAGCCATGTAAAATAGAATCGTTTACTGCTGTTACTCAGAATAGGGGAAAGATTTAGTGATTTTTCTGTAGGACCAGCCTGGGGAGAAACTCCAGTCCCCTCCCTTCCATGCTACACTAAAATCCCCTGATGATCTGAACCCCTTTCTACTAAGAGAGTCCCCAGCTAGGAAACTAGGCAGATATTCCTGCTCACACTCATGAACTCAGCTTTCAAAATGTTCTTTTAAATACAAAATAACCTCAGAATTAGATGAAGAAATGGCTGATACTTAAGTTCAAAAGTATATTAAGACACCATAGTTTTTCATAAGTACAGGGGGAATGTTCTGCATGTGTATGTGTGTTTGCATGTGTGCGGCCCATGTGTGCTAGTAAATGTGGACAGCAGTTTGATGTTGGGAGTCTTCCTTGCTTGCACTTCACCTTACACACTGAGGCAGGCTCTCTCTTTACACCCAGACCTCACCAGTCTACTAGCTTGCCCTGGGAAAGCCTATTTTTCTTATCCAGTTCTGTATTTTCAGCTGGACCCACTCCAACTCTGCATTTACTTGAGTGTTGTTGTCTGAATTCTTATTTTCATTTGTGAACAAGGAGATGTTGATTAGCTGAGATGTCACCTAAGTCCTACTCTTGATATATTTACAAAGATTCAATATATTACAGCCTATAAAGATAAAGGTTTCAAAATTTGTGTGTAGTGCCTGCTTCTGGACATTGCAGTATCTTCTGATTCTCCATTCTTAAATAAGAGACATAGAAGAAAGCGTAGCTCCACATCCCACTTGGGAACTATGAATTTCTGTTCACATAACTAAGTTTAGATGTACTGATTGCTTTTTTTGTTTTGCTTTGTTTTGTTGTTGATGCTGATGATGCTTTAATTAATTGTTGGAAAAAAATTGCCTATGCAGTCCCAGTGACAGAAAATGTACCTGGAACACCAAAGACACCTGAGACAAGAATTTCTAGCTAATATCCCAAACCAAACCATCATTTTGATCAAATTTTACTACACAGTATTGTATAAATGCATCTACTTATTGAGGCAGTCAGTGAAAGCCACTGTTTGTCTTGTCCTTGTTGCTCTGCTACAACAGCATCTCACCAGGCTAGCCTGGAACTCACTATGCAGGCAGGGCAAGCCTAGAACTCCCTGAAATCTTTCTTCTTCAGCCTTCAGCCTCCCAAATTCCACAGCATCTATCAATCAGCCATTGCTTAATTATGTAACAACCATGGTGAAATTGAGTATTAAAGAATTAACTACAGACTGTGCCCCTGACCTTTGTGTTCTAAGAAACTGGGCTAAGAACAACCTTAGACTGACAACTCAACCTTGTCACCTCAGTCCCTATCCATTCTTGAGAGTTGTCATATGCTGCAGGTGCTCAGATACTCCTAAAACTGTTGAAGGTTTTAACACTAATTATACTATATCAAATGACTCTTTATTTACACATAATTCACTTTCTTGCTTCTTTGCTTTTCTATGGTATGTATGCTAAGTGTCTATTGTGAATGTTACATTTGTACATTGTCTTGTTCTCTATTTGAAACAGTGTCACTTATCCCAGAATAATCTCAACATCAAATTGAACAATGTTGGAAAACTCCCCATAGAAACTTGTATTCTAGTGAGCATGCTAAAGAAATACATGATGTCAAGTGATAAAGAATTGCTTCAATGTATACTTTGGAGACAAAAATTCACTGTTAGTGAACTCGATTGGTGGAGAATAACTAATAACAGGGCTGGAGATTAATCCAATCACAAGATTTACACCAAAGGAAAAGGTTAGTCTAATTAAGACATGAAGAAGAGGCACAGTCCCTACCCTGGCCTTTGTGGGAACAGTAAACATGACTCTGGAGAATGTCCTCACACTCGATGTGTCCCGTATTTAGGTATGTTGAATGTTACAAGCTGGGATGTTGGTATGTTACACCCAGCCCTCTATCAGGTGCACATTGCTACTTGCATGTAATGGGACGAATTAAGTATCAGCAATACTTTTTCTAAAATCCACTCTGTATGAAGGCAACTGCTAAGCCTAGACTTTCACTGTAAAAAGCTTCCAATGTAAAGTCTGCCCTTCCCAAAAAGAGTCTCAAAGCTCTCCTGTTAGATTTGGCTCTTAGAAACAGAACTAGAAAAGTACCTCATATTTTGTCATAGACTGCACCAATGCACAAAAGCATAATCAGACAGGAAACTTACAACTGGCTTCTTCCCACATGCTATACTTTAAATGAAGTCTTCTGTGACAACTGTCTTCAAAACTTAAACAGGAAGCTGGAAAGTTTGCTCAGAACTTAAGAACACATACTGCTCATGCAGAGGGCTGAGGTTCAGTTCCCAGAACCCAGCACAGGCAGCTCACAACTGCCTGTAACTCCAGCTACTGAGCGATCAGGTACCTTCTTTTTGCATCAGGCACCCTCTTCTGGAATTGATTCACACACACACACACACACATACACCCACACACATACACACATACACACACACACACATACACACATACACATACACATACACACATACATGCACATACACACACACACATACACACTCACACACACACACACGTAACTGCTTTGTTAATTGCTGCTTTTAAAATGTTTTCCTTCAATGGCACAATATTTTTATTGAAAATTCTCAAAATTTTCAGTGTCTTTCTGAAGTACTGTACAGAAAATGGATTCAGAGTTATACAATGAGCACATGTCTATCCCTTTCCACAACACAGCCTTCCTCAAACAATGCATTTTAAAATGATTTTTATCTTACAATGGGCAATTGTAAAACTACAAGCATCATCAAACACTCTGTTCTTTGTATAAAATCATTTTTTGAAGTATGAATTAGCTTCCAGATTTAATAAGAACACACAGAGAGAAAACACATTTTATACAATATTCAAGTTTTAATTTGCTTTTGTTATTTTTTTGCAAGAATAACATTTTTGAAGATTTTATTATCTTCTGTTATCTTTGAGACAAGCTAAAGTTTAAACATGTGTGGCAAAAAGGCAGAGTAAATTATTTTAGGTTAATGGCGTCTTATAATGGGTATTGTGTCTCGGTGTATAACTGTGTCTGAACATGATGAGCTTCTGTATTTAAGCCCTTGGAAGTTCGATTCCGCCTGTGTACCCTGAAACTCAGTTTCTCCTGACCTAAGAAAATCACACCCCTTGGACTGATTTAGATATGAAGCCAGGCTCATTTCTTTTTGTCCCCTCTAAGTGAATCCTCATCCTAGATTTCCTGTGTTCGTAAAAGAATCTAACCTTTCCCACCTAAAACAACTTGAAAACATCCATGCCCTGCATCCCCAAAGCATTTTAACCATCCTTGGCATCCCAGCATAGCCAAACCATGTCAGCCAGAACATTCTGGCTTCATCTAGTTCTTTCAGGAATCTTCACATCAATGTCTCCCAGCATCAGCATGCAGAACATGCCCAGGCAATAACTGACTGTTTCTTCTACTATGTGCAGACTGCTCTCCTCTCCTTTGAAAACTCATTGGGCTTCTTTGTTCACATGGTCCTGAAATTCTCCACTACATTACTATCCAGTGCTTTAAAAAGGAAAAAAGAGAATAAAGAAATCATTTTTTAAAAAACAAAATTAGAAAACACTTTTTTCATGAATTTAATCACTTAAATAATCCCCTTTTCAAACTCCCTGATTAGCATTCTCTGATAGTTCTACCTTCTTGATACAATCTACAAAAGGGAATATCATGAGAGAAAGACAATGATAGGACCACCCATCCACAACCAGGGCTTGGAGCAAAATACCCTGAGCAATCTTCTAGACCACCTTCTGGGCTAGCTGTGGGACTGTGGGGAAGTCATATGACATTCTGGCTTTCATTTGCTTCACATGTAGTGGGATCACTCTCAAGAACATTATTAATTTGCACATTTATTTATTCTGCCTACAGTAAATTACACCAGAAAGTGTCTCAGGAGCATTGTAATGGACAAGGGACAGGCCACGCATCCATAAGCTTTCCTTGCACCTTGGAGACTGATGTCAATAGCAGCCTCATCACTGTATGTTCTGAGGAGCTGAGGGACAGTGATACTCATTACTGGAGGACGCTCTGCGTGACGTGCAGATTCCCAGAAGTCATCAGGTAAACACTGACTGTGTCAGAGTTGTGCCCTACTTCATAACGCAAAATGGCGTGTGCTGACAGAATGAGCTTCAGTTATTTCTTTACATCACCTTCAAGCAGCTTCCTTAGCTTGCACACTATGGGGAGCACCAAGCTTGAGCATTTGGTTTGATAAACATTGATAATCAGATGCACTCATTCCATCACCAGCTCAGCCAAGGTGTGTGGCATCATGGTCACCCCAGGCTCCCCTCTGCACATGTCCACAGTTCATCTCCCAGCTTGTCCCAAGTTCAGGCCAATGTGTGTCTACCTTCCACCTTTATAAATTAATTTATCTGGAAGGTATTTTTAATATTTTAAGCTAGAATTATTTTTTTTCTATTTGAGTAATTGCCTACTATTCATTTATTGATTTTTGAGTATGTTTTTCGTCCCCCAACTCCTTACAGATCTTCCCTATCTCCCTACTCACTCCACTTTATTTTCTCCTCTCCTCCCCACCCAAATCAATGAAAGCCAAAACAAATGATCAAACAAACAAACAAAGACCAATAAAACAAAAAAATTACCAAAAACAAAACAAAACAAAAAACCCACAAAATAAAAGGTAGTGGGTTTTGCGTTGGCAGCTCTTAATTATGGGGCCTGCCCTGCAGGGTGGCTGATATACTTAGTGACAATTCTTTGGAGAAAACTGATTTCCCTTTCCCAGAGGCATAAATTGCAAGTAACTTCTTGGTTAGGGGTAGTACTTTGTGTCCATTTTCTGGTCTGAACCTGGGCAGGTCTAGGGTGACATCATAGTCTGTGTGAATTGGTGTCTGCAATCTCTGGCTCATATTATCTTCCTGCCATTTGTATTCTCCAGCCTGAAAGATAGCCATTTACACAACAGATTCATGCATCAACAAGTAAAGGGAATTTGGATGTAATGCACATATTGTACAGGCACTGGATGGGTGAAGGGGAACAGCGGTGAAAGTGACTTGACATTAAGTTGGAAAAGAGAAAAGAATATTTCGTATTTCTGCAGCTTTCAGCCGCGAAGTTGACCTTCACTCTTATGTTTCTTTTCTTTACACTCTCTTTTTTTAACCACAGTTTTTCTCCTCATTCCTTGAATTTCCCATCTGAACAGTACTGACAAAAAATGCACCAGAACTCCTGGCCCCCTGTTGCTGTCTTGGCCCCTTTTCCTTTCAGGACAGAAACCAGGGAACAGAGAGTCAGTCTGTGATGTGCTCTCTGCTGGAAGGAGTTCCCAATGGGTCTGTGAGATCTGAGAGCACAAGCTTTGAGGACACTGGTGGCTGCTCCTGGAGCACTGTGAAGCCACAGAGTCACAGAGTCCCATCTGTAACCCGACAGGGAGTTTGTGACCACAGGCTGAGACGGAGTCCAGGGTGTTTGGGTGAAGGGGCCTGGCAGGCAGCCGGACGTGGCCTGAAGAGTCTGGGCCGTGCACACATTCACACAAAAGAGGCCGGAAAGTGACAGGAGGAAGCTGTGCGTCACAGGGGACTGAGCGGGACCCTGCCTTGCCTGCCCAGCTCCAGGACAGACCCGCACTCTAGCCTGGAGCGCTCTGCCGCTGGCTCCGTGGCTTCCAATGAGACTCCTCCCGCTTCTAGGTGAGTTGGGCTGGGCTGGGAGGCTGCTCAGCGCCCACCTGCAGGGAACCAGGGAAAGCGACTTCTCACTAGCTGGGCTTCAAGTGTCAAGTGTGTCTGGCAAGGTCTCCAAGGAAAACAGACTCAGGCTTTCACAGGATGTTTTTCTGCCTGGACTTTCCACTCTGGACCTTGCAATCCACGACCCAGGGCTATTAGCTTTTTTCTTCCTGAAGAAATCCCGAAAGTCCCCGAAGTCTCAGCTTTGACCTTTCTTGTGGCCAGCCCCAAGAATCCTGGGAATCTAAGCAGGGAATGCCTGAGAGAAGCTTCCTGACATTTTTAAGGCTACTGCCGGCTTGGACTTCGGGTTCATTTAAAAACCTGGTTTTGGTGATGCATAGGCACAGATAATAAATCACTTCTTTGAAGGCAAATTAATTCAGGTTTAGGACGTACATATCGTTTTTTTTTTTTTTTTTTTTTGTGTTTTGATACTTTTTATCTGTAGGGCTGGGATTTAGAATTGACTGTGTAAGAATCTCTTGGTACCAGATAAGATAAGTGGTTTTTTTTTGTTTTTGTTTTGTTTTGTTTTGTTTTTTTGAACAATGGCTTTGTGATTCATCCCTGTTCCCTACCAAACTTGCTCTTAAGTGGCCTGGAACAAGACAATAAAAAGAAACACTTTATGACTTTGCTTATCGTTTCCTAACAGTCCCCTAAACACCGTTTTGTTTATCATGTTGGTCAGGTGTTCTGTGGCTGAGATCAGTCTTACCACAGCTTGTTGAATTGTTTAATTTCTCCAATGAAAGATACCATAAAAGATATTTGTGTCGTAAAAAGAGCAGAATGACAATTGCTAGAACAGCAAGGGGAGAATGGAAGAGATCTGGTGCATTTCTTCTCCAGCACGTGACGAGTGACATCTTAAAAAATAAATAATTTTGCCTTGAAGAGACCCAAATATTTAATTTACCTTGATTCTGGAGAGAAAAAGTGACTCCCAGAGCCAGAGAAGGGAGCTGCTTTGCTGCAGGGTAACACCTTCGGAGGTAGCCAGCCAGTGAAGAGGGATACAGAGCTTGCAGGACATGATGAACTCATGGTTTTTATTATAAATCTGGATTCTCCAGCACGTTTTAGTTTGACTAAAATTTTACACGATACACTCCTTAACCTGTAGGCTTAGTCATTTCTCTGTTGTGATTTAGCTAGGTGAGTCATTGGGAAACCTTTATAATTCACCTCTCTAGATTCGAGGGAATCCGGGCATTTGTGGGGTACTGGTCTTCAGCACACGGGTGGGACGGATGTCTGCGTTTTTTGACAAAGTCTATGTCTTGATTTTCTTTAGTGGGTTTCTCCACTTGGCTGAATTGTTCCTGCATACAAAATTGCAGCAAGACACCGTGTCTCCCAAATGCCAAGTGTGAAGTGCACAATGGTGTGGAAGCCTGCTTCTGCAGCCCAGGGTACTCCGGGAATGGCATCACGATTTGTGAAGGCAAGTAGTCTTGATCTCTTTTGATCTGCTGTGAGACTCAGTTCTAAGGTGAGTCCTTTCTGCTCTCCAGAAACGAACCTGCTTCACATTCACTCGAAGGGGTTCAGGTGAATCCAAAGAAGGTTAGTCAACTAGCCACTAAGAATGAATTTCTCGTGTCAAAATGTATTTTGAGTATTGATAATGATTACTCCATCTTATTTTTTGTTTTGAGACTGAAAGATTGCTCTGGCACTAAGCCGAACTCTAGACACAAAGAAGAGAGTTAATAACCTGAAAATTTACCAGGGCTAGCCTCTATTGGCTTCTTAGATGTTTTCTCTGGTCATTAACTGACTAATTTCAAGTTTAATATTAAGGGTAGGAAATAGAATTGTGTTGTGGTGGTACACACTTGTAATCAAAGTGTGATGTTCTGGAAGCTTGGGCAATACAGATCCTCTAAGAAAGAAAGACAAAAGGAGAGAGAGGTATAGAGAGGAAAGAAAAAGATAGAAATGAGACAGAAAGGAGGAGAAAGTGGGGTAGCAGTGTAGATGGAAGGAAAGGAGGAAGGAAAAAGGAGAAAAGGGAATTTAAAAATTGCTTCTTCTATGAGTTAATTCTGCCCATAGAATATCATGGTGAAGGCCAGATGGGAGGAGTCTTTGTAAGGTACAGTTCAAAGAATTGACACGACTATTGTGAAGGGTATTGTTTCCCTAATTTCTTTCTCTGCCTGTTTTACCCTTTGTGTAGAGGAAGGCCTCTGATTTGCTTGAGTTAATTTTATATCCAGCTACTTTGCTGAAGTTGTTTATCAGGTTTAGGAGCTCTCTGGTGGAATTTTTGGGG
>JADRCD010124084.1:0-13529 GCA_019843815.1 Montemys delectorum
TTTTTTACAATCCAGACTTCACCCCCTGCCCCTTTCTGTTCTTTCCCTAGACTGTACCCCATCCCATACCTCCTCCTCCTCCCATCTCCAAGAAGATGTACCCCCATCTCCATGCCACCACGCCTCTGCACTATCTGGGGCCTCAAATCTCTCAAGGGTTAGGTGCATCTTCTTCCCATGAGGCCAGACCACGTACTCCTCTGCCATGTATGTGTCAGGGTCAGCTGGTGTATGCTGCTTGGTTGGTGGCTCAGTGTCTGAAAGATTTCGGGATCTAGGTCAGTTGAGAATGCTGGTCTTCCCATGGGGCCACTCTCCTCCTCAGCTTCTTCCAGATTTTCTCCAGTTCAGCCACAGGGCTCCCTGGCTTCTGTCCATTGGTTGGGTACTAGTATCTGCATCTGACTTTTCAGCTGCTTGTTAGTCCTCTTAAATGGCATATAAGCCTATATGAGCCTCCCCGGCCTATAAGCATACCACAGCATCAGTAACAATGTCAGGGCCCCAGGCTGCCCCTTAAACTGGGTCCTAATTTGGGCCTGTTACTGGACCTCCTTATTCTAGTACAATTCTCCATTTTTATCTCTGCAGTTAATTCAGACAGGAACAATTCAGGACTCAAAGGGAGGAACCTTGGGTGAAGTACTCTATAGTGGGGAGGGGAAGGACATAAAGTAGAGGGACCGATTCGCCATCCCACAGTCAAAAGCTCTGAGCCAAATAAGATTTATTAATGATCTCCCCCCCACCACCAAATCTTATATATAGTAACACATACTGATTCCCTGTTACAGTGGTGCACACATGGAAATTCATGACTTGACACTGTCAGGAGGTTCTGAATTGAATGTGAGAGTGAACTACAGAGTGAGATGCTGTCTCAAAAATTATGAATTTCTGAAAACTAGATGTAATACTATCACCTCCCACAACCCTTTCAACGTTTTGTGTCCCCTTTAACCTTGCAGAGTCCCTCTAAGTTGCTACATTGCCTTCCATAGTCACACTATTCTCAGTGAAAACATCTTTAAAATTAATTTCCTGAACTTAATATCAAATTATATTTTTGTGACATGATATGGACATAATCTTTTAGGTTTTAATTTCTTCTCTTTAAATGAAACTTTTCTAGATTATACCTTAAATCTAGGAATCGGCCAATGTGGTTCAAATGTTTGATGAACTAAAATTATTAGGAACATACTGTTCTTTACATTGATATTTAAGTTATTATTTTCTAGTATTTGTTTTCTGATCCAGCAAGTTTAATGAATTGAGTTTATTGAGTTAGGTGAAGACATAGTGGTAGGAATGATAATTTTAGCAAAGTCTAAGCTGATGACATTTTATCGACTTAGCTTCAGTGTTTGCAGATTGTATCATTGATATACATCTATCTCTGTTTACATCCAGCACACACAGGCATGCTCTAATATAAAGTACTTCTCTAAAGCAGGATATTTCTTGAACAAAATAGAATCAACTCTGAAGTAGAAAGGAACTTTGCATACATATTACAAATAATGTTTTAAATAAATAAATAGATAAATAAATAAATAATTTGTCCTCTGCTTTCATACCATTAAATGATTATTTAAAAGTATTTATCACCTAGAAAACTAAAACTCATTAAAGTTCATATTAAATTGTTCTTAATATTGTTCTTCTTATTAAGAAGTCAATGAGTGAAATTCTTAGTTAAAACATCAATGAAATAGTTACCATCAAAACAGTAAAATGCAAATATAGACAGCCTAACTTCTTTTAGTAAGTCTGTTTAAGAATTTTTTTAAAGTGTAACTGCTGGAGAACGCTTTAAATACTGCAGGTGTTGGTATAGAAATCTGTGAATCCTTCTACCTGGAAAATAGCTGTGCTGTAAGACTGTCATTGGTATAACTGCCTTGCAATTCTGGAGCTCAAAACTTTCAACTTCTAAAAAATGCTTATATAGTAAATTGCTTTTCATTCCTTTTTTTATTTGCATAGCATAAGCTGCCAATCTAACACATTTAGCTTCATGGCAGAGACCAATGTGCACAGTCCTTTAACAGATATAGCACAGAATATACACACACAAAAAAATGATGTCTTAAAAGTATTCTCGGGACCATTTACAGTGTAGGACCTATAATAATAGTTTTGGAACAAATTACCTAACAGTAGAACATGCTTTCTTTTCTGGCACACATGGGTCATTGGGAAAATGTTAGGCCATCAGTAAGTATCAATTACTTCTACCATATAGATAGCAGAACCATCATGAGAATCACAGAATTGTTTGGAATATAAGATCATGAAAAAAGCTGACATATTAAAATATATACTATGTAGTACAAATAGTTGTAAGGTGAAAGAAAGGGACTTGAGCAAGTAACTGTTACTGGCCAGGATGCTAAGTAGAGGAAAATAGATACAAAAGGTAGCAACCCCTTTACCAAGTTAGATCCTGTACATCCTTCCTCAGAGTCTAACTTGATGACTCTCCATGAAGTGAAGTCTTAGATCTTGGAGGAGAAACACCATCTGTTCCTACAATAAGCCAGAATAATCCCTAACTACATTCTAAATACTTGTTCCTATGCCTACAGATATAATGTAGCCCTCACCCCTCATCAAGGAAACATCCCTTTGCCTCAAATAGAGACCATTACAGAAAACCAGAACTTATAAAAATGCATAGGGAATCCCATTTTTAGATACATCTATAACACAATTCTTAACACACAAGGCACAAGAACATAGAAGACAAACAGGTGGAAAGATTTTAAGAGCAAGAGAATCAGTACATTCGATATGAGATTCTGTCACCTAGGAATATTCAAAGCTACTCCTACAAATTCTCAAAAACACAACTGATTATACACGAAGTGAACTATAAAGATGCCAATAGATATGGTAACTTCGATGAGGAAAAGCTCACAAGGCCTCAACCGCACATAACAATCTACAGGCAAGTATGGAATACTGCAGGCTAGAGAAACACTCCTTCCCAAGAAAGAGAACATCAATTGCTGTTCCAATATGCAACTGTGTACAGTAGATTGAGATAGACCACATTTTATAAAATAATTCAAATGAAAACATAGACATTAATTTAAAACCCAAATTATTAAAATCATTGGATAAAAAAATACTAGCTATACATCTTTGCTTATACATAATGGAATACTCTGTAGCAAAAGAAATTGACATAAGTATTAAAATATTAGAATAAAGTTTAATAAGTCTACACTTTAAAAACAAAACCAAACAAACAAAAATCAAAACAAACAAACAAAACAAACAGAAACTGTTTGACCTGTCTGGCAGACTGAACTGCCTCTGGAACTGTAGAAAATATTTTTAACCTTTCAGAATCAAAGATAATATAAGAATTTTATTCAAAACCAACAAATTTAAACACCAGGAAATAATCGCTCAACTAAATGTGCTAAATGGACTAGTAAAATAGGTAATTTTTGTAAAAACAAAACAAGACAAAACAAAACAAAATACTTAAACGGTCACATGTTTTCTTGAGTAACTTACATTCATCACTATCCAGGAAATAAAGCTTAAAACTACTTAGAGGTATCATCTGGTCCTGGCCACAGGCACATTTTGAAGAAAATTGAAGACAAAAATTCTGGTGAGGATATGAAAGGAGTTTGCAACAAGGATTCTTATTCCTGTTGGTGGGAGTTATATGTATATCTGTATATCTGTATATGTATATACATACATATATGTATATCTGTATATGTATATACATATATATATATATATATATATATATATATATATATACATATATCTTTCCTCTACTATCTGCTTCCCAGCACAGTCTGACTCCTGACTCTACCCCGCTTAAAACAGTGGAGTCAAAGGCCAAAGAGGAAAACTTTAGGAAATATAAACCAAATCTATTTTCTATCTCTTGAAATTGATTATCTGAGGTGTTTTGGCACTTTGATAGAAGGTTATGAACACATGTATCTTAAAAGACGCTGGCATCTATTGATAATACCCAGAAACGTAAAGTTAAGACACTTAGTTGATGGAAAGCTTAAAACTATTTCAGAAGAAGCATGCAGAGTCCATATCTCTCTGACAGTAGCCATGGTGCTCATGCTGGAATCAAAGAGAATCTCGGTGCAAATTCTTTTAAATTGTAACTATGTAATTGTTGCATTGATTCATAACTGAATATGTATGAAGTTGTATTAATAACATTTTTCAGATTACTTGAAGACTGTAAGTAATTGACAATAGTCTTAAATTATTATTCTGAGTGGATAATCAATTACATTTTATACTTGGCCTTTATAGTTTCAGTAGTGAGGGATTATATATAACTTGTTTTCACAAAATAATGCTGATTATCCAATATTATACATTCCATATTCATTTATATTTTATTTAAGATATGTACTCATCAAAGAAATGTACCATATCATTTTTAAGTTGTATTATGATCAAGGAAATATATTGGGGTATTATATAAAAACACAAAATACATTCAATAAAATACCACCAACAGAATCATTTTTTCTTTACTTTGGTTTGATCTAACAATTACAAGTCAAAAATTAAATTAAAAAATTAATAGGATGACAAGATGTCACAATATATAAGGGTATTTGCCACGAAACTTGAAGTCCTGAGTTCTTAAAGTTCCTGGTAAAAAGGACAGAACTAATTGCTCCAAGTTGTCCATTCCTATGCATGTCTTGGAAAACTTATGATACACACACAATGGTGGTTGGAAGGAGAATGGCTCCCAAAATTACTATGTTAGATTATTTAGTCACTAGTTGATTGAATTCTTTGGGAAGGATTAGGAAGTATGTCACTGGAGGTGGGCTCTGGGGCTTACTACTCACACTTATCAGAACTAATCAGTTCTGTTTTTCTGTCTTCTGATTATGGAGCAGATATAAGCTCTCAGCTCCTGCTCCAGAGTTATGCCTGACTGCCTGTTGCCATACTGTTTGTCATCATGGTCCTTGATATACACTCTTGATCTATAAACAATTTCTTCTATAAGTTGTTGGTCTTTGGAGCTTTGTCACAGCAGTAGAAAAGTAACTAGCACTCACACATACACACACTCATACACACACACACACACACACACAGTTAAGTAAATAGATGTAATTAAGAGATTATTAAAAGGAAAATATCAAGATGGTTTTGTTCTTGCATGACAGAGTTACAATAATATTTATGAAAGGATATAAACACTATTTTTTTGATCTTCTGTTTTTTATTTGTGCTTGTAAGTAGGCAGAACAAATTCAGATGCTCAGACTTATTAGAGCTTTTCTATACTGGGGCAAGTTGACTTGTTTTCAAAATCTGAAGTGAGTCAAGAGCAGTGGGCCAGCAGAAGAGCACCCTGACTGAGGTTAAATGACAGGTAGACTGAATAATGATATCTGTAATTGAGTTTAAAACATCTCTCTTATCAATGTATTTCTCTAAAAATATAAGTATTGACCATATGAGCCTGGGGAATGGGTAAAGTGGATTTGAAGTGATCAGCAGAGGGAGAGGATAAAGGAGCTTTTCACAGCTGTATATTGCTTGCTATAATTAACTAGGAAGGTACATATGGCACACATTTGAAGTAGGATTGCCCGTATTTTTTTCACTTTTACATATCATTTGTCCTATAATCTGTAATGACTGACTAAATGAAAGAAGCTGATAGGAGAATACATTTAGGTGGATATGTCATCTTTCACACTACCTATGTTGAAGACATCTTTATATGATGATGCAGTTTATAGAAGAAAACTGCCATCAAACTCACTAACTGCCAACCATCAACTGGTCTTAAATAAATTTTAGATTGATTGAAGGTTTTTCTGAAACTATTTCTACAACCGTTGCAGGTGTTTTCAATAGACAGAATTCACCCATCTGCAAATGTCTGCATACAAAGACCATAACTACAGATCCATAGATTCCAAACAGCTCAGCTCTCTGCAAGCTTTGATCATGCATCAGCCTGCGTGATTAATTTTATATACAGTAGAGTGCCACTATGAGATTCACAATGAAACAATGAGGCTCATGAGGATGCAGATGTCTGGGACTTAGCAAGTAAGCTAGTCTCTAATTCAAAAGGGCTTTTTTGGAAGATTCTTGATAATCTCAGGCTGTAAATGCTACTGATTGCCTTTTGTATGGAGTTTCCTATTTAAAAGACGCATCACTGAGTGGTAGATAACAGCAGCCATGTCTTTACTGAAACCTCCAGATTCATCTACTGTTCAATACCAGTAGATGAATTTGTAGTTTATATAAAATGTACACACAAAGAAGGAAGGTTAAGCCCAGAGAAGATATTCTGTTTCCATGATTCTCATCTCTGACTCCAAATGAAATCATGATAGAAAAATATTAAATTAGTACCTATCAATATTAGGACTATATATTTATACACACATATATAATATATATGTGTGTATATATACATTATATATTAATATATAAATAAATCATGGATAAGAAAAGATTATTGATAACTTAGTAATTCAATTTAACTTTCATATTTTTATAGGTATCTACAGGATATATTTAATCTGCAGAATTTTACATAAGGCTAGGTGAGGAAGAGGGATTAGGAGAGAAAGGGGGGGTAGATGAAAGAGGTAGATTCCAGAGATATATTTCAAATATATTTTAGATATTCTTGAATATATATTTCATATATATGAATATTGATATATTTAAAATATATTCTAGAGATATATTTACAAATGTAAAGATGTATTCTAAGGAAACTATTTTATTGGTAACACCAACCATCACAGCTTAGACTGGAGGAAGAATCTAGGAAACAGAGTGAATTCTCTGCTTGTATGGTGCCTGTGGATGGTGGGTGCTCCACATCTGTGATTTGAAATTCAGAAAGACATGTGTAAAGAATTGAAAACACACTCAAAGTTGCCTTGATCCTGAGTAACAGAGGTGAAGCTGGGTTTAATTGTTCCTGCAAGTGTGAGAAATAACATTATTTAGCATACTGTTTCTAACAGTAGGGACTGAAGCTCCAAGAACTTGAAGTTAGGTCTCTTCCTGCCTGCATTTTTTCTTAAGGTTGTCTTTTCTTAAAACACCAGGTCCAGACCAAAAATTTTGCTCTAAAATAATATCTAGAAACCATTTTGAAAGGATTATAAAATATACTAGATACTGCAAAATATAGTTTTGTAGCAGCTCTTCCCCTTTCCCAGTTACCAACAAGCACTCTCTTAAGACATTAGCTGAGGGTCCCCATGTAACAAACATCCTGGTACTCTTATGTGGTAAGGAAGTTTAAAGAGTGGTATTCATGGTAACATATTATGCTGCCCATCCCTTCCCTGCCTTCTTTCAATGAACCAAAGAGCATGAACTTGCCTCTAAGCTCCTGCTATGTGGTCCATCTATGTGTGCTCTAACTCTTCTAATAAACTCCTTAGTCTCCAGCCTAGCTTGGTGTCCTCCTTGAACATTGCCCTTCAAAACCCTTTATAACTTTAGTAATCTATTTCAGTATAACTGGGATCCCCCCAAAACACCTTTAAGACATCACATAAAATTTTAAGAATAATAAGAGCGATCAAATTTAACATATATAATCAGTTACAAAGGGACATCAAATCAGTTTTGTATCAATAAATGGATGTTTTAACAATGGAGAAAGCTTTTATATTAAAAATCATGATTGTATTTTAATTTTTCTGTTTCATATTTAAAACAATTTAAAGCAGAAAATGAAAAGAAACAGTAGACAGAAATAATATGAAGCAAAACAAAATATAAAAACATCCCAAAATATTGCTGTAATATGTATGTTTAAATGAAAGTCTGATTATTGATAGTCAGAAAAATACGATTTTTTAAATGTTCCTGTCATGTTTATTACAAGTCTAGGTAGAATTTTGACAGAGACAGTTTCAGTCCCCAGGCCCAGACATTCTGTAGGTAGTGTAGCTGTGAACTGTTCAGTTGTGATCCACCCTATTTTCTTCTCTTGCCTCTTCACTTCCCTATGTCCATTACAGGATACATATATAACAGCAGGAACCCCTGACTTCTCATAGCGACAGATTTTCTTCTGTGCTATTTTATTAGATATTTTCTTTATTTACATGTCATATGATATTTCCTTTCCTGGTTTCCCCTCCGGAAAAAAAGAAAAAAAAAAAAAAAAAAAAAAAAACCTGTTCCCTTCCCTCTCCCCCTGCTCACAAACCCACTCTCTCTCACTTCCTGGCCCTAACATTCCTTCACAGGACCTCCACAGGACCAAGGGCCTCTCCTCCCATTGATGACCGACTAGGCCATCATCTGCTATATATATGCTGCTGAAGCCGACTAATACTAATGGATGGCTCACAGCCATCCATTGGACTGAGCACAAGGTCCCCAATGAAGGAGCTAGAGAAAGGACCCAGGAGCTGAAGCTTTTGCAGCCCCTTAGGACGAACAACAATATGAACTAACTAGTACCCTCAGAGCTCCCAGGGACTAAACCACCAACCAAAGAGTACATACACATGGTGGGTAGTGACTATACATCTTAATAAAGACTTGATCCCTCCACAGTGTTAAATTTAGGCTTGAGTTTCCAACATAGAAACTTTAAATGGTCCCATTAAACCACAGTGATCTCATCTTGTTCATCCTCATCAACATTTCTACACTCCACGTATTCTACGTTAGTAGATTATAGTATAATCTACAGTAGCACCAACTAATACATCCAGTGCTCAGAGACTCATTTCAATCAAATGAGTGATATTCAGGGCAGATTCACTCAAAGATAAATTTCTATCTAGCTGTTATCCAGTGAAATCAACTAGATGCATGCAAAATACAGTGGTAGACAGATATAAGATTCATTTTTATCCCATCTCAAGGCAGTTTCAAACCTAATACAGAACACACACACACACACACACACACACACACACACACACACACTATATGGCATTCCTCCCATCTTCAGTGTAGTAGAGTAGGACCTATTCAAGGCTTTAGGATGCCTTTCTAAAGGGTATTGTACCAGTCACTTATTAGCTTCCTAGGTTGGATTCTCATTATTGCTGTTTGCTTGGGCTGGAATTGCTTTTAAGGAATCTTTTGCTCTAAAGACATTAGACACCATGCTTTACAGCTTATGCCATCCAAAGCGTTGCTCAGAGGAAGTGGAAGCAAGCCTCATTGGGATGTAGCTATCAGTGGAGGAGGACGACAATCGTGGCAGAGGCTGCTGAGGTGCCTCCTCTGCTGAACGGGAGGCCTAGCTTGTGTTAGTTTCTCTCAAGCTTTGACTATTGCTATTCACTGTATGAACACCAGATCAAGCAAGACTGTTATTAATTAGTAAAGTCGACACTGCAATATAAATCTGCTGGATTGAATTTTTTTGTTGTTGTTGTTGTGATAAAACACCACGACCGGGACAACTTATAGAAAATTTTGTTACAATTCCAAAAAATGGTGAGCGTCTGTCATGGCAGGGAAGCGTGGTAAATAGTGGAGAGCACCGCAGGCAACAGAAGTAGGAAGCCGAGGACTGGCAGCATCAAAACCGCAATCACAATCACTAAGGAGAAAGGGGACTGGAAGCAGCTCAAGGTTTTAAATCCCAAACATCCATCTACTGTCAAAGCCTCACCTCCTGAGTCTTCCCAAACTGCCACTAACTGGGCACTAAATATCCAAACATCTGAGTCTGTTGAGGTATTCTTATTTAAACTACTACATTTTATCCCTTGGCTTCCACTGGCATCTTTCCATATTGTAATGTGAAATGAATTTAGTCTCATTTCAAAAGTCCCCATAGTTTTTCACAGTTTCAACACCTTAGAAGTCGAAAGTTGAGGCTGGAGAGATGGCTCAGTGGTTAAGAGCACTGACTGCTCTTCCAAAGGTTCTGAGTTCAATTCCCGGCAACCACAAAGTGGCTCACAACCATCCCTAATGACATCTTTTGCCCTCTTCTGGTGTGTCTGAAGACAGCTACAGTGTACTTATATATAATAAATAAATAAATAAATCTTAAAAGAAAAACATCAAAGTCTACAAAGTGTCTCCTGGAATTCCAGGCAAGCTTCTAAATGCAAATCCACTTCAAATCCAAGACTATGTACTTTCAGTATGTAGCTGCACAAAATATACATTACATTCTAAAAGGGATGATCATGTATAGTGAGGAAATATTGAAACAGAGCAAAACCAAAATCCAGTAGGATTAACATAAAGTCTGATAGCTTCATGTTTTTTGTCAGAGAACTTAGATGCTTCTGCCTTGATGACTGAAACAAACATCTCTCTGCTTCATCTGGTCTGTTTCTATTCCATTCATTCAGCTATCTTTAACAGAGACTCCAATTACCTAGCATTTCCAGTGTTTCAAGATAGGTACTGAAACCAAGGCTTTACTCCTCATTGTCTCTACACCAGGAATACCGTGCCACACACTGCCTGGTCTCAGCAGGCCCATGAAATTATAAAGAAAGAATCCAGTTGTTCACACATGGGTACACACATCATGTATACTCACCAAGAGTAAGCATTAGTTATCAAATTAAAAGAACAATTCTACAGGCTCACACATACTCAAGGAAGCCTAGATTTCAAGAGCTCTGGGAGCATCAGTTTAATGTTAGCATTTTGCATGCCGTCATTTTCCCACTAAGTACTCTGGTTTTATAAGGTGGGGTGAGAAATTAATCTTTTTTGGAGCTTGACTGCCTGCACTGACCATACTTTGAGTGTTTTTTTTTTTTTTATCTTTCTCTTCGGTATCATTATTTATAGAAGACATAACTAATAATTAAGATTAAGCAAGGAGAGAAATTTCAATTTTAAAAAAAAATCTCACTTAGGCGAGGAGGGCACTGACAGAAGCAAAATAGCTTGTCAGAGGTTTGCAAAAGGAAGAGGTCATGCGTTCAGCCCCTTTGGTTTCAGAGACACCTGGGAAGCAGATTCATTTTAAGATGTTTTTTGTGGTTAACTGTGCTGGGTTTATAAAATGATGTTGTCTTTGCAGAGCCAGCTCTGCAATATAGAGAAGCCAGACATGTTGAAAAGTACATATTATAGTTAATTTACAGTGTATACTTAATTTCCTTCCTCTTACAAAAGGTTTCTCTTCCAGGTAATTTTAAATTTAATTTTTTAGTGATCGATTGACAGTTCTGCTCTGAAGATTAAGAACAGCATTAATATAGTGTTCTGGAGATAATTTTAAGACATGTAAGAGAAACTCATGGCAAACACATCTAATACATATCTGGTGTTATTTTAATTAAAGAAGGAAACTATTAATTATCATATCAATTCCTATACTTGAAAATTAACCAAAGCCCAGCTTTACAAGAACAAGATAAGGTTTGCTTCCCACTAATTAGCAGGGATTAAGTTCATAATTAACTTAGCCAGTTTTGTCACTGAAGTGACAGGATCTAGAAAGGAAAGGACACACACTGAATGGTACATAGCTAGCAAAGGGAGGGGCTTTCAATTACCACACAAAATGCAAGATTTATTTTAAAATTCATTATTTTGTAGAACTAAAAGCATCATTTATTTTTAGTACTGTAAGCATGTTAGCTAGAATGCCAAAGTTAGGGGCAGGGATAAGAGGACATTGGGAAGAGATGGGAATTGGAATCAGGTAAGAACTTAGGAGTGGGCTGGTAATGATCTAAATATATTTGATAGATATAAGAAACTGCCAAGTAATAAATCGAGTTCCTTCCTTTCATTAAGAGGGTGCTGGGGAATCACAGTCAGGTCATTAGGCTTGCCAGCAAGTGGCTTTCCATTTAGGCACGTTGCAGGCACATTAATGATTAGTTTGTATGGATAAATTGTTTAGACTAGTAAGTCCTTAAGGTAATAGTAATTCAATCAATCTGGTCATTAACATTAAGAAGACTTACAATGGTAATTGTGTGTGTGTAAATAAGTATGTATACTTGTGTGTATATTTGTATGTTTATGTTTTGAGATCCAATAAATTATAAAAAGTACATTTTCTGGTTATTAGTTTAGATAATTTTTACCTTTATTTGACATCTGTATCATTTTAGAAACGTAAAAATTAAGTTATTCTTTTAATTTAAATTATTTTTAGCTTTATTTGATATTTGTGTCATTTTAAAAAGGGAAAAATTAAGTTGTTCTGTGACCTCCACAAATATAGCACCTGACTGTGCATACATGCATACATATATACACATATAAATGTATTAATTTTTATAATGAATCATAACATCTCTATATCTTAAAGGTCTAGTTCTCATACTTTTCTTTGAAAGTTGGAGATGTTTCACAAAAATGTTTATGTGAAAGTGAACTGCTTTCATATGCTTATGTTTAAGATGGGTAGAACTGTTTGAGAAGGATAGCCTTTCAAACATAGAAGGTGTAGCCTATTGGAATTGAGTCATTGGAGATAGGCTTTGAGATTCCATAAACTCGAGCCGATCCATTATCTCTTTCTCTACCTTGGTGTGATACTGTCTACTGCCCCAGGACCTTACCTGTTTGTTTGCTAGCATGTCCCTTTTATACTTTTTTATGAATTAAATTGCAATCTTCTATGATTATTAATTTAAAATATTTTATTATTTCATTTTCATTTCCAAAGTCTTCTCTCAAAATCAAGTTTCTTTTTTATTCCTATTTTATATTTCCTATAAAATATAGGAATAAAATAGGATCTTTTTGTTAAAATCTCAGTCAATGTTTAAAAGTCTCTTCTATGAACTAGTATTGCAATATTCTATTTCTTTCACATTTTTAATTACTTTGCAATCAGTAATTTGCTATGTTTTCATATATCTGTTGATTTTACATCATATAATGCATATTCTTTGTATTTTCTAAAATATTTATTATGTATAAATGTCTATACAGGTAAGCATGCATATTTGTGTCAGAATCTGTCTATGGAGAAGTCAGAGGTAACTTGTAAAAGTTGATATTCACCATCTTCCACACAGGTCAGTGTATGCAACTTAGTTCAATTTAATTCATCAGGTTTGGCAGTGGGTGCCTAAAACCACATTTTAAATATGTGTGTGTATACACACACACACACACACACACACACACACACACACACATAAAATTAAACATTCCTTCTCTATATATTTTCTTCAATCTGTATGATTTTATATGAAAGGTCTGCCATTCATGTATTCCTGTTGAGATTGTTAAATATTTTTTTTCTACTTCACCATTTCTTAATTGATAAGAGAACTCATCAGTTTCATTTTTATTTTTAAATTTAGAGACAGAAATGCTTTTGTTTAAATTCTTCTGCTTTTTAATTATTCCTTCTCTTGTAAGCTTAATTTCTTTTACTAAATTATTCTTCTGTTTCATGTATGAAGCTCTTCATATAGTATATAACCTATGTAACCAATTTCATAAATATTGTATCAAGATATAACAATGCAAACATCTCAACATTTTTGGCATATTTATTTTTCTCTTCCTTCCTTCCTTACTTTGTTTCTTTTCTTCTTTCT
>JADRCD010124087.1:0-10808 GCA_019843815.1 Montemys delectorum
ATGTGGTGTGTGTGTGTGTGTGTGTGTGTGTGGTGTGTGTGTGTGTGTGTGTGTGTGTGGTATGTGCAGACACATCTTCAGGGATACATTTGAGAGGCTGCTAATTCTTTGAGCTTGTTCTCTCCTGCTGCATCTCTTGAAAATAAGATAACCTTTGATAAGGTTATCACAAGCCAGGCCTACACAGAACACAGACGTGCAGGAGCAAATGCTCAAACTGGGGAAGGGTTCAAAAGTGGCTTTTTAAAATCTAGGCAGCTGTGGGGCTTGCTTAAGACTGGCCTCCAGCCAGGCCTGGTGACACTGATATATAACCCAGCTCTGGTAAGGTTGAGGTGGGAAGATTATAAATTAGGGAAAACGATGTTACATAGACCCTTCTTGCTCTCAAAAAAAAAAAAAAAAAAACCACTTACACCACCTAAAAATCAACTTATTTGTGTGCTTATATTACTTTGGGATTTGTTTATTTATTTATTGTTAGTTTGTTTTTGAGACAGGGTCTCTATATGTAGCCCTGGCTATCTTAGAACTTGCTATGAAGACCAGCCTGGCCTGGAACTCACAGAGACCCACCTTCTGTAACCCACTCAGATGGGCCTGGAGGCTCAGCGAACCCTACCTCACACTGGGATCACAGGACTGCATCATCTGCCCATCTCCAACATTCCTTTCCATTTCATTTTGTTTGTCTCTTTACTTGTTTGTTTTGTTTTGTTTTTGAGACGGTGTTTCTCTGTACAGCCCTGGCTGTCCTTGGAACTCACTCTGTAGACCAGGCTGACCTCAAACCCACAGAGATCTGACTGCCTCTGCCTCCCAAGTACTGGGATTAAAGATGTGCACCACCATCACCTGACATCAATACTTTTCAAAAGAGTAGATTAATCTCACCGCATGCCTTTGCCTTTGGACTCAAGTTTTAGCTTAAAGTCTAATCTTAGCGTGTGTGTGTGTGTGTGTGTGTGTGTGTGTGTGTGTGCATGCATACGTGTGTATACATATACATGTATACTTACATGTGCTATCTTTTATAAACGGAATATGATGTGTTTGCTAGTGTCTAGACAGGAAGCCCTATCTTGAGAAATCAAAAGGAAAAGTGAAGAAACAAAGTATATGGTATATGATGTGTTTGATAGTATCAAAACATGAAAGCCTGTCTTGAAAAATCAAAAGATAAAAAGAAACAAGGCAGAAAATGTAACAAGCCGGGCTGGTGAGATGCTCAGTAGTAGAGACATTTGAATACAAACCTGACCACCGGAGTTCAGTTCCTGGATCCCACAGGTGGCAGGAGAGAACCAGCTCCCTAGAGTTGACCTCTGATCTCCAGCTGTGCACCATGGCACACACCCCCCTGCAAACACCCCCACACACCCATATACACACACATGCAAGCACCTACACACCCATATACACACACATGCACACATACACACATGTACACATACATGCACACATGCACACACATACATGCACACACACATTTACATATACACATACACACACACACATAAACACACACATACACTTACATATACACATACACACATACATGCACTAGGGGAGAGAAGATAAATTATATTAAAAATTTAGGTATGGAAATATATATATATTTTTTTAAAAGAATTGAGAGAAGAGAATACTTTTGGATTAAAAGAGGATTGCTTCCAGATAAATCCAAAAACTGATAAGAACAAATCCTTATCTGCTCTTTGTGACATTCACAAAAACAGATTTAAAAATTGTGGTGGCTAATCTTTGCTGACTTGACACATCTGGGAAGAGGAATCCCGTTTGAAGAACTGCATCCATCAGATTGGCCTGTGGGCATTTTCTTGATTGATAATTGATGTGGGAGGGCCCAGCCCACCGTGGGCGGTGCCACCCCTAGGCCGGTGGGTCTGGACTATGTGGGATAAATTGCACAAGAAACCAGCAAGCAGTAAGCAGGTTTTCTCTCTGATTTCTGCCACTGCTCCTACTTGAATTTCTGCCCCAAATGCCCTCAGTGCTGGACTCTGACTGAGATGCGTAAGCCAAATAAACCCATCCTTCTCCAGGTTAGTTTGGGTTAGTGTTTGATCCAGTGTTTAATTGTTGTGATAATTAAAAAGTAGCTACAAAAGAGAAGAAAAAAGCCAATGATTTTTAGCTGGGTATGGTGATGCCTGCGTAATCCTATCACTAGGCAGGGAGAAGCAGGAGGGTTCTTGTGAGTTTGAGGCTGTCCGGGGTCACAGATCTAGCTCAAGGAAAGCCTATCTACACAGAGAAACGATATCTGAAGCACAGACACTGATCCAAACAACGATGATTTTTCACAAGATGAATTGCTTGTGGTTTCTGCTACTTTTTCAGCTTTTACTTCCTAGGAAACTAAGCCTTTAAAGAATAATATTTGTTTTATTTATGTGTATAATCATTTTGTCTATGTGAATGTCTGTGTACAACTTGTGTGACTGGTTCCTCAGGCACTGGCAATAGAGGGCATTGGATCCCCTGGGACTGGAGTTACAGATGTTTGTGAATCACCGTGTAGGTGCTGAGAATTGAACCTGGGTCCCCTGGGAGAGCAGCCAGTGCTCTTCACGGATGAGCTATGCATCCCCTTAGCTCCCTCCTATCTCTCTCCTTGTCTTTAGGGCCCTTTAACTACTCTATAACTCCAATTAAGAAAACACTCGTTTAGGTTATTAGGTGTATTTGTAAACACATAACTCCAAATGCACATAAATGTGTTATGTGTCCAAGCTTGATCTACTACTGTTGCACAAAAGTTGAAGTTATAAAGATTTAAACTCTAACAGAGAGAGAGGGAGAGAGAGGGAGAGAGAGGAAGGGAGGGAGGGAGAGAAAACAGACAAACCACACTGAGTGTTTTGGAGGCCAAGACAAGAAATGATTTTCCAAAGTTGAAAAGATGTCAGGTAAAGTAAAACCCTTACCCTCCAAGTCAGCCAAACTCCGAAAGTGACAATCCTGGCAAGTCACTTGTCTCTTGTTATGGAGACCATAGAAGTTGGGCTCTCCTCAGAGCCCGTGCTTCAGAGGTCAGCTGTCGGGCAGGTGGATCCCAGGGCTAGCTGAGCAGACAGTTTAGTGGAAACAGCAGTCTCCATGTTACAGGAGAGGAAGCTGCCTGACATGAGTTTCTGCTCTGCGCTAGCAGGCACAGGCAATGCACCCACACACGTGCACACATACGTATCACTCCTCCACACCCAATGAGAACAGTCATTCAGACAGTCCAAGGAAAGGCACCTGGTCACCAACCCTGACCTGCCCCAGCAGAGGGTAAAGATGCTAGGGAAGAAAAGACTGATGAGGCCAAGGGGCTCTTCACATGGCCCTACCAGGGACGCCAAGAGCCCCGGCAGACTTGGACAGGAAAACAAACAGGGTTGTGTGTGAATATGAGCAAAGTCTAATGACACACACATGTGAACATGTTGACCAAACACGCTAGTTTATATGACAACTTAAAAATAAAAGACTTTCGGGGCTGGAGGATGGCTCAGTGGTTAAGAACACTGACTGCTCTTCCAAAGGTCCTGAGTTCAATTCCCAGCAACCACATGGTGGCTCACAACCATCTGTAACAAGATTGATTCTAGCCGGGCGGTGGTAGGGCACGCCTTTAATCCCAGCACTTGGGAGGCAGAGGCAGGTGGATTTCTGAGTTCGAGGCCAGCCTGGTCTACAGAGTGAGTTCCAGGACAGCCAGGGCTACACAGAGAAACCCTGTCTCGAAACAAAACAAAACAAAACAAAACAAAAGATTGATTCTAGTGTCTGAAGACAGCAAAAGTGTACTCACATACATAAAATAAATAAAATAAATCTTTAAAAAATAAATAAATAAAAGACTTTCAGGCCAGCCTGGGCTATATAATGAACTCCAGGTCAGCCTGAGCTACCCAGGAAAACTTTGTCTCAAAAACACCAGGAACCTAGGACATAGCTCAGTGGTACTGTACTCACTTGCTGTCTCTAGGCTGTGAGTTCACCCCACAGAATGGAAAACATTTTTCATATTGATTATTTGTTAAAATGATAATTTTAAAATGTATTGAGTGAAATAGAATGCATTATTAGATGTACAAAAACGAATGTTTTCTTTTTTTTTTCTTTTGAGATAGTGTTTCATGTACCTCAGGCTCTCCTCAAACATGCCTATAGCTGGGATGACCTTGAACTTCCCATCATCCTCCTGCCTCCACCTCCCAAGTGATGTGGTTACAGGCGCACATCACCACACTGAGTCAAAAGAAAACTTCTCAATATAGAGGTTTCCAGGGTCTGGGGAGGCAGCTCAGTGTACTCACTGAGGTGCACAAACATGGAGATCAGAAGATCAGATCCCCAGCATCCATGTAAACTGCAGGGCTTTGCAGTGCTGCCTGAAACTCAAGAGGAGGATCCTGGGCAGTCAGGTTAACCAATGGATGAACTCCAGGTTCAGAGAGAGACTCTGTCTCAGAAAAATAGAGAACAATTAGGGAAGACATACAACATTACCACTGGCCTCTATATGAGCATACATGTGTGTACACACAAATGTCATGTGTGTGTACACTCACAAACTCCTATAAAGTTAAAAAAGATTTAAGCTCTAACACACATAGGGGCGGGAATGGGGATTGACTGACTAACTGACCGATTAATTGGTTGGTTGATTGATTTTTGACCCCCTCCATGGTCTTAAACATACCCAACAAGAAAGTCTAACCAATGAATGGAGTCATTGATGATCCAAAGCAGAGAGCAAGGGCACATGGGACCTCTGGGCCGCAACAGCTATTGTAGGACCTATTTAAGGAAAGGCTCTAGTGGCTACTCTGTGCGGGAAGAAAAGCCAGAACATTCCAGCACTCCCCAGACTCAGCTTAGCATCTTAACCTGTAGCTACAAAATGTCCGGACCCCAGTGCTGTGGGCTCTCGCAGATAGGCACCCTTCAGCCCTTCCTGGTACTTTACCATTCAAAGATGCTTTGCATTCAAATATATTTTCAGTTCTATAAACTACCTCAGGCTTGGTGCATCTGGGGATCTGCAGCCAGCAAGTATGAAGGCCTTCAGGCCTTCTCACTGGGGACTAGACTTTTTGTTCTTTTTAAAACGGCCTCACCATTCCCAACATTCTCAGCGATTCTGGTAGTCATTAGTCTACAAGTTGTATCTGACCCTACATTTAAAAAAGACTTTAATTTATGCATCTATGTCTGTGTGTGAGCATGCGCACATGTATGTGTGTGCCCTGAGAGGTGGTGGCTCCCATGCAGCTGGGATTACAGACAGCTGGGAGCCACCTGACCTAAGAGCTGGGACACATCTTTGGGTCTCTGGAAGAACAGCCGCTGCCTTCAATCCCTGGGCCATTTTCCCAGCCCTCGACTCTTACATTTTAAACATTCTTGTAGTTTTTCTTTTTCTTTCTTCTCTCCCCTCCCTCCATCATTTTCTCTCTCTCCCCCTCCCCCACCTTTCTTTCTCAGACAGGATCTATGTAGCCCTGCTTGGCCTTCATGGTCCAGCCTGGTTTTGAACCTGCAATAGGCCCCTGCCTCTCTCTTCCAAGGACTGGCATCACAAACCACATTGCTCAGTGGTTTAATTCTTATACATTTTGCATCTTCTAGGAGTAAGGCCCTATATGTCAATATGAGGGTTCCTTTAAAAACAACAACAACAGCAACACTGTATCCCCTTAAAAAAGCAACCCTGGGTCTCCAAAGCAGGCTTCTAGATGTTTCCATTTACGATTCAGCCAGAAGTAGTTACAGAAAATGAGCCCTCACCCTTCTGCAGGTTCTTAAAAATTAGGAGATGGGAACCTGTGAGGTAGGGATGAAATAGTGACTGAGCAGAGAGCAGAAAGTGGCCAAAGGGGAAGAGCTGGGAGAGAAACAAAAATGAATACAAACACAAGAAGGTGTAACCCAAAAGCACATAAAGCACATGCCCAGATGTGCCCAACCCTTGGACACTGCAAAACAGTCCACGAAGCTCACACTCAAGACGCAGAAGATGTTTTTACAAAAAAGTTGCCAAAAAAAAAAAAAAAAAACCAAAACAACCAACCAACAACAAAATGACTCATAATATTTTAAATACCTTTACCACTTTGAGTTGGGCCACATTCATAGCTTGGTTACCTCCAACTAGATGTGACCTGCAGGCCATGAGTTGGACATGCTTGCATGTCTAGACATGAAAGCAATAACCACCAGACTGGGGATGGGGGTGAAAATCAACTTAAATTGCAGATATCACATCTAGCCTAGTCCTCATCTGGACACAGCAAAGGATAAAATAATTTTTTGTCAAGCCACCCAGACAAAAATAACTCGGATAACCTCACACCACATCCTTTAGCTTTAAGAGAAGGTACCACAAGTGCACTTGGACTGGGTGGTTTTGTGTGTCAACTTGACACAAGCTGGAGTTATCACAGAGAAGGGAGCCTCCCTTGAGGAAATGCCACCATGAGATCCAGCTGTAAGGCATTTTCTCAATTAGTGATCAAGGGTGGGAGGGTCCAGCCCATTGTGGCTGGTGCCATTCCTAGGCTGGTAGTCCTGTGTTCTATAAGAAAGAAGCTGAGCAAGCCAGGAGAAGCAAGCCAGTAAGGAACATCCCTCCATGGCCTCTGCATCAGCTCCGGCTTCCTGACTTGCTTGAGTTCCAGTCCTGACTTCCTCTGGTGGTGAACAGCAATGTGGAAGTGTAAGCTGAATAAACCCTTTCCTCCCCAACTTGCTTCTTGGTCATGATGTTTGTGCAGGAATAGAAACCCTGACTAAGACAGCATTCTAACCTCTGGAATGTCACCTTTGACTTTGTAGTAAAACCTCCTCCCATGAGCTGATGAGATGGCTCAGTGGGTGAAGGAGCTTGCCACAAAGCCGGATGACCTGAGTTTGAACACTCAGACCCACGTGATAGAAGAGAACTGACATGAAGGTTGTCTGTAGTCTGAGTCATATCTTAGAGAGCTCCCTGGCCTTCACCACCATCACCTCCAACTCCAAAAGACACACACGAGGCCTCTATTTCCATCAACCCAAATATGAGGTTCCTACAAATCTATTGTTCCAGTGTCTGATTGTTACAAGTCCTAATTCCAATGCTGACACGCTGGATGTCACAAAAAACAAATTTCTTTGTGTTATGAGGTGTTGCCAGTCCTTTACTCATGGCCATTTAAAATCTTGCCCATAGTTAAATCGCTTTATTCTGATGCCCTTCTGGGTGATTCTTGGGAATAACAGCAATCCTCACATTTCCAGGAGGTTCAGGAAAAGGACTGAAGACATACTGAGCTGAGAATGGGTTTCTGATAACGCTGGGACCATATCATAGGATGGCGATGGTTTCTAGACCTCTAAAGAAAGGATGGATACTGGGCTTGTGTAAGAGCCAGGTAGAAACGAGCAGAATGGGAAATACTAAAGGCAAGATGGGAGCGACTTGATTTCAAATAACAGGTTATAGGCTTCTGCAGTCTTTTGCTTCAACTTTTGGTCTATTGGTTCTAGTTACCCAAGACCAATCAGACAGGACTTTCAGGTGAGAAGCAAACGAAGCTTCACTTCACTTCATCCCCCCTGTTTCTTTGGGAGGAACATTTATTCACTGTAGACCTTTGGATTTAGGATTCCTAGGTGAGAGCAATGTCACCCTCTCCACCTTGGGCTTTTATTAGACACCCTCAGATGTAGTATTTACATGGTTGTCTTTCGCAGCTCGGGACCCCTGGGGATGTGTCTTTGTGGGTGGAATGCTCGCCTAGCACACAGGAAGCCCTGAGTTCCGTTAACAGCACCTAAACGGCATGTGGTAGTGCATGCCTGTAAACCCGGCACTCCAGAGGCAGAGGCTGGAAGTTCAAGGGCACACTTGGCTATGTGGTGAATTTGAGACTAGTGTGGGGTGCGTAAGATCCCATCTCAGAAAGAGGGAGATGGAGGAGAAGAGGCGTTGATACCATAAATAAAGAAGAGAGACCGGTACATTCTAGAACGTTCCTGTTCAACCTGCTAGTCTTGAGGGCTCTGGAATCTCATGCTCTAATTGAGTTGGATCTTAAACCATTTTACCTCAGCTCGTCATGGACATGCTGATATGTGAGGCAAGCTTCCCCAGGAATGCTCCTCTCTAGCTTCTCTCTTTATCTTGCCTGAGCCCGAGGGACCAACCAACACCCAACATTCTTGTCACCGAGAATGTTGTTCTTGTTAAATCTGTAACACCAGAAAGCCTTGGGATCCGTCCCAGAGTGCCAATTCTGGGCAATTAGAGTGTGTGCGCTTCCCAGGTGAGCTTGGCTCAGACAAACTCCTCTGACGTGCTTGTGTAAGAGTCTACCTTCTGGGTGGCGACAGATCCTCTGTTTAGGTGTGTAACAGCAACCCTGGTGTCTCAAGGCACCAGTGCATTTTGGGATGTGGGATGTTTTGGAGTTCATGATGTATTTTATTTACCACACCAGAGAGATCTAGATTGGTGCCCCATAAATTTAATACATTGATATTCCTACAAAGAATAAGGTTCTAATGGTTATACATCCTCTCTCTCTCTCTCTCTCTCTCTCTCTCTCTCTCTCTCTCTCTCTCTGCCATTCATCTTTTCAAGTTAGTAGCTCATTTTTATTTGCTTCTGGTCTTTTGAAGCATGTATTCCAGGCTGGCTTTGGACTCGCTCTGTAGCTGAGGATCACCTCGAACTTCTGATCCTCCTGCCTCTACATCCCAAGTGCTGGGATTACAGGTGTGAACCACCATGCCCAGCTCCTGCAATACTGGGGATCAAACCCAGGGCTTTGGGGATGCCAGTTGAACACTCTACCAACCGAGCCATACCTCCGGACCACAGGTCAGAGTTTTGCTACCAAATGAGTCTGACTGATAACTTCCTGTATTTAAAATGCCTGTACCTCAAAGCTGTATAGATTGTTGCAGCGCTGTGTGAACATTTGTTATTTCTATAGTTTAATGGACAATGTGTGATTGTCATGCGCTCAGTCAGCCCTAGAAAACAACTCAGAACCTTTGTATACACAGCGCCCTTGGGTTCTTGGAATTTTCCGGCATGGCCTTTCTAAATTAAGTTTGAGGACCAAGGGCCTCTGTCTTCTGTCTCTACCTAGGCCCTACATGTACCAATGTGTTCCTAGTCCTTTAAGTGGTTGTGTCTGGTGGGAAGGGCAGGGAGCAAGTTCGATTCTCTGAGACTCTTTCTCAGTAGAGGTGGGAGAGCCAGCAGGCCCCAAGGGAGGAGGAGGGGGGAGGAGCAACAATTCTGCAGTATTTCTGGCAAAATTGCTGTTACTTTCAAGCAGCAGTGCAGTCATCTGTTTGAGGGAGATAGCAGAGTCCTAGGAGGCTCCCAGTAGATGCTGGCCATCCATAGTCTCCTTGGCAGATGCTGCACAGAAAATGTCTCTGAGCAACCCCTAGTGTTTTCTTTGAGCCCCTCATGAAATGCTTGTTTCAACAGGCATGAGGAGACCTCTGTGGCTACGAGATGGACTGGTTCTCCCCACCCAGCCTAGCCACTGTGAGGATCCCACAGAGAACACATTCATTAAGTTCTCCAGTCTGCCCAAAACAGAGATGGCTTCCTTACCTCTGCCTGGGACTCTTTAACCAATGTATTGATTTTAAGGTCTTGTTATCTGCCAGGGGGTTGGCTTCTGCAGTGAAGGCTTTTACCAATGTATTGATTTTAAGGTCTTGTTATCTGCCAGGGAGTTGGCTTCTGCAGTGAAGGCCATAGGCCATGTTTGAGAGTGAGAAATTGAGGTAGACTAGAGTCTGGTTTTCCCAAGGTTCACTTCCTGTTCCCCTATGTCCAGCGTGGGTCATCTGGGGCTCCACTGGCCGTGGAAGAGCTCTCAGGACTCTCATTTTGTGAGTCCCCCGAGGCCTTCTCTGTCTGGCCAGCAGCAGGGGAGGTTTTATGCACCAGGCAACATCATATTTCTGTCCACATCCCTTTGGCTGGAACATAGTCCCATGGGCCTAACTGCAAGGGAGCCTGGGAAATACCAGCTAACTCTGCCAGGAGGAAAATGGACACAGGTGCCAATGTCCACCACAAACCAAAGGTTTCCACACAACCTTCTGGCTTTTACAATGTTACCAAGGCAGCCAAGTTTTATTATTACTTTTTGAGACACAGTGTCATGTAGTCCAGGCTGGCCTTGAATTCATTAAGTAGCCGAGGATGACCTGATGACCTTGAACTTCCTCAGCGCTGGGATTGCAGGCATTTGCCACCATAGCTGGTTTTATTTAGTGCTGGGATTGAACCCAGAACTTTGTGCATTCTGGGTAAATAGTAACTGAGTGAGCTATGTCCCCAGCCCCTAGAAATTCAACTTCTAAAATGATAACATGTAGATTAAACAACAGCTGTTCACGGTCCATGTGACTCACAGGCTCCTGCGTTTTGCCCCTTGGGCTGGTGGGTCTCGACTTTTGAGCTATCAATTCTATGTGGCAGACAAGTGACAGGTGAAGTGATCACCAGCTATTCAACAAACATGTCTACTTCTACCCCACACTGACTGACAGGTGTGAACGCTTGGGATAAGTTCTTGTTTCTTCACTCCAGAACACATGGGTATTTTTGCTCCTGCTTAGGAAATAATGTTAGATTTTTAAAACTAATTGTAAAGTTGGAGACTATAGCTCAGTAGTAAAAATGCTTGTCTAGCATGGTGCTTGACTCCCAGAATTGCAAAGAAAGAGGAAGGAAGGAAGGAAGGAAGGAAGGAAGGAAGGAAGGAAGGAAGGAA
>JADRCD010124088.1:9257-23918 GCA_019843815.1 Montemys delectorum
CCCCCCCCCATTCCCAAGAACCCCTAGGGCTACCCAATTTCACCTGGGCAGTACATACGTCATCACGCAGATATAAAGGAGAAACCCTCCTCTCTCCCCCCTTTTGTTCTCCCCTTTCTCTCTTTGCGCGCGACCTTCCCCCACTCTTCCCCAATTAAACCTTCTTCACGTGGTATTGTCTGGACCTGGTGTATGGTGTTTAACGCGAGTCGTCTCTTAAACTATCAGAACTCACTTCAGAAGAGTACAAGGTAAAAAGGGTGTAAGAGAGGAACATACCCATTACTTTTACTTAGTAGTTTGTTAGTTAGTTAGTTTGTTTGTTTGTTTTGTTTTCTGAGACAGGGTTTCTCTGTGTAGCCCTGGCTATCCTGGAACTCACTCTGTAAACCAGGCTAGCCTCGAACTCAGAAATCCGCCTGCCTCTGCCTCCCAAGCACTGGGATTAAAGGCGTGCACCACCACTGCCCTACTTATTTTCTTTTTTAAAAAAAGATTTATTTATTTTATGTATATAAGTACACTGTTGCTGTCTTTAGACACACCAGAAGAGGGCATCAGATCTCATTACGGGTGGTTGTGATCCACCATGTGGTTGCTGGAATTTGAACTCAGGACCTTCGAAAGAGCAGTCAGCGCTCTTAACCTCTGAGCCATCTCTCCAGCCCTGTTTGTTTATTTTCAAGACAGGATCTCCCTGGCTGTAGCCCTGGCTTGGTTGGACCTTATTGTTCTTAACCATAAGATTCAGTCTGTGAATGGGAGACCTTTTTTCTTTATGTATGAGTTAGGAGCTTTCAAGTAGTGTATTAGAGTGTTCCTAAGGACAAAAGATTTACCAAAGGGGTTCCTATTTATACAGAGATCAGACTTAAGGCATAATTTTGCTTTTGTTTGTTTGTTTGTTTCAAGACAGAGTTTCTCTAGCCCTGCCTGTCCTGGAACTTGCCAGGCTGGCCTCAAACTCAGAGGTCTTCTTGCCTCTGCCTCCCAAGTGCTGGGGTTAAAGGTGTGTGCCACCACTGCTTGGCTTTCATAATTGTTATTTAAGATTTATTTACTTTATGTGTATGAATGTTTTGCCTACATGTATGCATGTGTATCACATGTATAACTAGTGCCCTCAAAGTTCCCCTAGAACTTGAGTTACTAAAAATTGTGAGTGTTGAGACTTGAACCTAGGTCCTCTGGAAGAGCAACAAGTATTCTTAATTACTGAACTGTCTCTCTAGTCATTACCCATTAATTTTAGTATAAAATTTCCTAACCAAGCCTTTAGAAGAAAGCATGTTTCAAGGTACCTTTTTCTAACTTCACAGAGCTTCCTCTTTGAGTTTTCCTGTGACATTTGAAAAATAAGGGAAGTTTATGAGGTTTCTTGCTTTTGTTCCTGTCCCCAGCTTGTTCTGAAACTTTCCTGTGTTGTTTGGTTTGATTTTCTTCTCAGTAGTCTCTCTCCCACCTTTGTTTTGTTCTGGCGGCTCAGCTAGTTTGACCCTTTCAGATTGTAAATAAGCATTTCTAGTTTCATGGTAACCCTTCCTGCTCTCAGTAGTCAGGGGTTGGTTATTTCAGGGTTTTCCTGTTCTTGGGTCCATTTACACCTCTGCTTTCTTCTAAACCAGTATTTAGCACTGTGCACGTCCTGTGGCTGTTGGTGCTTTTGTTTATATGGTTAGAGTTGGAAGTTTAAGACACATCTTATTAACATAGTTCTGTTATGAATGTCTAAAAGTTTAGGGTTTGCTCTCCAGAAGCTGTTGTTCCATATAGAGATATGGTGGTCCACATCTATAATCTTAGATACTTCAGAGGTCCAGGCAGGAGGATCATAAAGGTCAGCCAAGCAACACAGAATGATCTTGTTTCAGATTCTTTTTTTTCTTTTTCTTTTCTTTTTCCTTTCTTTCTTTCTTTCTTTTTTTTTTTTTTTTTTTTTTTTTTGCGACAAGATCTCACTATGTATACTGGCTGACCTAATACTTGCTTTGTAGATCAAATTGTCCCTGAACTCACAGTCATCCACCTGCCTTTGCCTTAGCATATTCTTCCATACCAGGCTTCAGAATAAAAATTTGAAAAAACAGTTGGGGTTGAACTGGGCAGTGGTGACGCATGCCTTTAGTCCCAGCACTTGGGAAGCAGAGGCAGGTGGATTTCTGAGTTTGAGGTCAGCCTGGTCTACAGAGTGAGTTCCAGGACAGCCAAGGCTATACCCAGAGAAGCCTTGTCTCAAGAAAAAAATAAAAAATAAAAGAAAATACAAAAAAGGACAGGGGAATGTAGCTCAGTCAGTGCAGCAATGCAAGGAGGGAGAATTTGCCTAGCACATGATAGTCTGTGGGGGTAACTCAGTACTGAGTATAAGAAAAGAACATTTTGACTGTGAAACAAAAACTAGGTCAAAAGGTGATTTGGGCCAGGTGGTGCACACCATTAATCCCAGAACTCAGTATGTGTACCAGGCTGGCCTCAAACTTACCTCTGCAAGGATTCACCAGAGGCTTACACTAAGTAAGGTTCAAGAGAGCCACTGAAGCCAGGCGGTGTGTGTAGGTCTGATTCCCTACTTAGAGAATACTTTTATTCTCTAGTGTATTAGTAATAAACACATTGTTTAAGATCTGGGGCTGGAGAGATGGCTCCGTGGTCAAGAGCACTGGCTGCACTTCCAGAGGTCCTGAGTTCAGTTTGCAGTTCCTAGCACCCACTTTTGTGGCTCATGAACCACCTGTAACTTTAGCACCATGGGTTCTCACACTCTTTTCTAGCCTCTAGAAACTTGCACACATATCTTTGACATTTATTATTGTGGATGGGTAGGACATACAACACACTTTGAGTCTGTTTTGTAGTCTTCTCAACACTACACTGTTCTGTTTTGCCCAGTAGACAATTAGTTTATTCCTTTGTGTTTGTATGTAAAATTGGATTTTACTTTATAGTCTTGGTTGGTCTAGAACTCATTATGTATAAACATGGTTAGCTTCAGATTCACATATGTGGAAGGCTGTGATCAAAGGTGTGGATCATTATTCCCAGTAAAATAAATTTCTCAATAGGAATATACGAATTTCCTCATTGACTTCTATCACAGCCTAAAGAGAATGCTGTATAAAACAAAGTTCCCTCATTAATAGTGCTATTTGTAACAGTTAGGCTTTTTGTGTGCCCCCCAGTTCCCAAATAATGAATGACACAGAGGCTTATTTATGAGTTAATGCCTAGATCTTAAAGCTACGCTTGGTCTCGAAAAAAACAAAACAAAAAAAAAACTACACTTGTTCCTAACTAGCTGGTAACTTACTCCATTTATCCTAATCTAAGTTCTGCCCCATGGCTGGTCACCTCTCTTCAATTCCTTGTATCCAACTCCCTCTGAATCTAGGTGGGATCTCCCCTACAAACCCCCTTTCCCGAGTTCTTTCCTCCGCCACATCTCATCTTAATATTTATTCTGTTTTCTGCTATACAGGCCACAGACTTTCTATTTTAACCAATCAGAAGGTTCCTTGGGCAGGCAAGGAAGGACATAGACACATCTTCTGCTCTTCCAAAGATCCTGAGTTCAGCCGGGGGCGGTGGTGGTGCACGCCTTTAATCCCAGCACTTGGGAGGCAGAGGCAGGCGGATTTCTGAGTTCGAGGCCAGCCTGGTCTACAGAGTGAGTTCCAGGACAGCCAGGGCTACACAGAGAAACCCTGTCTTGAAAAACCAAAAAAAAAAAAAAAAGATCCTGAGTTCAATTCCCACCAGCCATGTGGTGGCTCACAGCCATCTGCAATGAGATCTAATGCCCACTTCTGGTGTGTCTGAAGACAGGGACAGTGTACTCTTATACATAAATTTAAAAAATAATAATAAATCTTAAAAAAAGAAGTACTCACTATAGCCAGGTGGTAGTGTAAGCCTTTAATCCCAGTACTCAGGAGGCAGCAGCAGGAGGATCTCTGTGAGTTCCAGGCCAGCCTGATCTACAGAGTTAGTTCCAGATGGCCAGGGCTACTCAGAGAAACTGCCATGAAAAGACCAAAGAAAAGCAATTGCTGTTCTTGTAGAGGATCCTGGTTCTGTTCCCAGTACCCCACCCACATGACGGCTTATAGCCACCTGTGAGTTCCTCACTACAGTTCCAGGGGATCTGTGGCCCTCTCATAGCCTCAGGTGTCTTCATGCATGTGGTGCACTAACATACATTCAGGGGTACACATCCATGTATAGAAGAAAAGAATTGTCTTTGGGGTTTTTTTTTGTTTGTTTTTTTTTTTTTTTTGGAGACAGGGTTTCTCTTAGCTCTTTCAGCTAAGAGTTGTCTTTTAAAGTTGAAATTCAAAGAGCATGTGAGTTGGAAGAACATAAGGAAGTAGCATCATGTGTATTCAGCAAGCGATTTTTTAAAAATTTTTAAAAGATTTACTTATTTATTTTATGTATATGAGTACACTGTAGCTGTACAGATGGTTGTGAGGCATCATGTAGTTGCTGGGAATTGAACTCAGGACCTCTGCTCCCTCCAGCCCGCTCGCTCTGACCCAAAGATTTATTTATTATTATATGTAAGTATGCTGTAGCTGTCTTTAGACACATCAGAAGAGGGCGTCAGATCTCGTTATGGATGGTTGTGAGCCACCGTGTGGTTGCTGGGATTTGAACTCAGGACCTTTGGAAGAGCAGTCAGTGCTCTTACCTGCTGACCTGCTGAGCCATCTCTCCAGCCTAGCAATTTTTTTTATTGTCTGCTCCATACCCTGGGATTGAGGAAAGTTCTGAATGGTGACCATCTTCTCTTCCATGGGAAGAGTGGAGGGTGCTAGTTAATATATGGATGAAGCTTAGATAGTCACAATGCAGCTGTGGTTAAGCATCTTCAGTTCTCCATTTCTTTTCTGAGAGTCCTCACCCAAAACTCTTTGAAGACAAAACATCCAGATGTTGAGTGGTTTGGAGTGTAAACAGACATGGAGAGAATGGGAAGGATTAATTGGCTTGTTTGTCTAGGTCACTTAGGCAAACTTAACTTTATTTGAATAAAGGGCAGACTCTTGAAAGCTTCTAGCCTAGACTATCTCTGACCAGATTCCTGGGACTAGCCTAAGCCTGAAGTGAGAGGGCAGTCAGGTTTAGGTTAGGTGCCAGACGTGGTAGAAGAATAAGAGACCAGTGTAAGCCGGGCGGTGGTGCGCACGCCTTTAATCCCAGCACTTGGGAGGCAGAGGCAGGCGGATTTCTGAGTTCCAGGACAGCCTGGTCTACAGAGTGAGTTCCAGGACAGCCAGGGCTACACAGAGAAACCCTGTCTCGAAAAATAAGGAAAAAAAAAAAAAAAGAGAGAGACCAATGTACACCCACCTAACATCACTGGTGACTAACCCACCTTCCCTTCAGCTGTTTCCTTGCATTCTTCTAGCTCTTTAAACCTCCCTGTGTTCTGTCTCCTTAACACCAAATCTGGAGAGAGTGGGGAGGAGGTATGACCCTGTTTAAAAACCATCGCTTTTCCCTGTGAGGAACTAGCCATGCCTTCATTTCTTTTCACATTTTAGTGTTCTAATGATACCTTTTTTTTTTTTTTTTTTTTGTAAAGATTTATTTATTTCATGTATGTGGGTATATACTGTTGCTGTCTTCCGCACCAGAAGAGGGCATCACATCCCCATTAGAGGGGGTTGTGAGCCACCATGTGGTTGCTGAGAACTGAACTCAGGGCCTCTGGAAGAGCAGTCAGTGCTCTTCACCGCTGATCCATCTCTCCAGCCCCCTTTTTTCTTTTTTTTAAGTGGAGAGATTTAATATTTTTTGTCAGGAACTGGATCATTCAAACTTGATTTGTTAAAGAAAAGAAAAAAGCCAGGTGTGGTGACTCATGCATTTAATCCCAGCACCAGGAGGCAGAGGCAGGTTGGAAGCTAGCCTAGACTACATAGCAAGTTTCAGAACAGCCAAGACTACATGACAAGACCTTTTCTAAGGAAAAAAGGGAGGGGCACGTAATGGTTCAGAGAGAGAGTAATTCATCCGTTGGTTGTTGTCATTTCTACAGCAGGTTGTTCTCTTAAGATTTTCCTGATAAAAATCTCATAATTTTATGATGTTACTATGGATAGTGTTGCTTTCTCTAGGAATCTCGTGCTATAGAAATTCAGTACTCGTGTCATGACATAAAAAAATAGTCTTAGAAGCTGGATGTGGTGGTGCGTGCCTTTAATTGTATAACACTTGGGAGACAGAGGCAAACAGATCTGTGTGCTCCTGGCCACCCTGGTCTACAGAACAAATTTAAACAAGCCAGGGCTACATAGTGGGACTCTGTCTCCAAAACAACAAACATGTGTGACCTGGGCCTGTAGTAGCCATAACTCAGTGGTTAGTGCTTGTCTTGCCTGAGTTTGAACTACACATTGGGGTGGGGGTGAGTAAATCATGGGGCTAGGACTGTAGCTCAGGGGTATCGTAAATACATCCCAGGTTCAGTCCTAGCTCCAGGAGAAGGGGTGGGGCTGTTGAGATGACTCAGTGGACTAGAGTACTTGCTGGGGAGACCATCAGCCTGGGTTTAGGGTTTAGTTTCTGCAGCCCACACGTGGAAGGACAGCATTGACTCCCAGATTGTCCTCTGACCTCCACACAAGCCATTGAAAACTTTTGTCTTTGTGTTTTCTCAGTCTGGTTATAGAATCCTGAGAGTTTGAGATACTAGATTCAAAGAAGCTCTATGTACTTTTTCTTTTTTCTTTTTTTTTTTTTTTTTTTTTTTTGGTTGTTTTTTCTTTTTAAGTTGAAGTAGGATCTTGTGAGGCGCTAGGTGGTGGGGAAATAAAGGGGTAGGAGAGACTCATGTCCCGTCAGAACTCAGGAGACTGCCGCAGGACCCTACGGAACCGCCTCAGGACTGGCGCTGGGCTGTGTTAGGCCGCTGGACCTCGCTCCAGGGGGCAGGGAAGGCGCAGTCTCAGCTCGAGCTCTCAGCACCACAGAGCGCTGGGTACCTCAGGTGAGCTGGAGCTGGGGTGACCCATTGTTCCAGCACAGAAATCTGGATGAAAGGAGGCAGCCCATGGTTTTAGAGCTTTATTGTAGAAAACAGAGAGAGAAGGTAGAAAAGTAGAAACTGGCCATGGCCACGTGGAGGGGGGGAAGGGAAGGGGAGAAAGGAAGCAAGAGGTGAGAGTAAAAAAGGAGAAAGGAAGATCTTGGGAGGGAGAGGAGGAGCTAAGCAGCTCCCTTTTCTAGTGGGCTGGGCTACTTTGCTGTTCCCTGGTAACCGTGGAGCAGGGTATACCTGGCTGTAGTCAGGTGACTGTCAGGGTGGAGCACAGCCAGAATACCAGGGGCTTGGGGCATTGCCCTACCCACAGGATAATGGAGTTGGGGGCTCATGTCTGGGGGCGTAGTTCACTATACCGTCCCTTGTAGAATTTTCTACTGGGTCTCCAGAGTAAGCCTCGCTCAACCAGAACAAAGACTGCCTTTCACAGTCCAACAAGATCTCAGTGTGATACCCAGGCTATCCTTGAACTCCCAATCTTCTTGCCTCAGCTTCCTGAGTTGCTGGGATTATAGGTGTGTGCCATCTCACTCAAGCCACACAATCAGGAAGACTGGTAATTGCTAATCTAAGGCATTTTTAAAAACATTTGCTTATGGTGTGTGCGTATGTGCATATGTGTGTGTGTGAGTGCTGTGGCATGTGTGTTAGAGGAGTGGGAGTAGGTTCTCTGTTTGTATTGTGTGGGTTCTGTGACTCAAACTCTGGTCCTTAGGATCAGCAGCTAGTGCAGTTACTCAGTCATTGAACCATTTTGTCAGCCTCCTAAAACATTTTGAAATGAGAAAATTCTCAATTTATGCCACATTATTATTATATTATTTAATATTATATGTTTTAAGATTTATGGAAAGGGAAAGAAAGGCTCTCTAAAGCTAGTCTTCCAGTCCCTTGTTCCTTTCCTAAGACTGTCACTGTTAAAAAATTCCTTACCTGTGTATTCAAGAACTATCTATAAAGACATGTGCATATTTCGTGCGTGCGTGCATGCGTGCGTGCGTGCCGTGCGTTGGGGGATTAGTTTTATAGTGCCCTGTTCTCTAGAAATTTGCTAGGAACGTTGGCTTTGCGTTAAATGTACATGTTGCCTTGCCATGCTAGGCAGTTACTCTACCCTGCCTTTGTAATGTTTGCTTCATTGTCTATTTAGTTTGTATAGAGGCCAGAGGACAAGCTCTGGTGTCATTCCGTAGGAGTCCCTTATGAAAACCAGAGGCCCCTCAGTTAAGACAGCTTAGCTAGCCAACAGGGCCCAAGAATTTCTCTGAGCCTTTCAAGCTCTAGGATTTCAAGTGTGTGCCACCAGGCCTGGCTTTGTACATGGGTGCTAGACCTAGGTTCTCATGATTTTGTGGAAAGAACTTTATCAACTGTGCTATCTCCTCAGCCTGTGGTTTTTTGTTTTTATGAGGCAATATCTCGTATAGCACAGATTGGCCTCACTTTATGTGAAGCTGAAAACGACCTTGTACACTGGTCTTGTCTCTACCTCCCAAGTGCTGGAAGTATAAGCATGAGCCACCATACTTGCTGTGCTTGTTTTTAACTCTAACACTGTAGTGAAGTCTGTCAGGAAATGTTTCTCAAAAGAATGGAAAATAAAAATGTACTTATTCAGATCTTATTCTGAAATTAACAAGGACACCTTTTCAGGGTGAGGAAGAATACAGTGAAGAGGAGAATTCCAAGGTAGAGCTGAAATCAGAGGCTAATGATGCTGCTGATTCCTCTGCAAAAGAGAAGGGAGAAGAAAAGCCTGAATCTAAAGGCACTGTGACTGGGGAGAGGCAAAGTGGAGATGGACAGGTACAGCACAGCCCTCCCCTTGGGAACTCGCACAGGGCCTCTCAACTCCTTGGAAGAGTAAGGAGGCCCTTATCTTCCAGGAGAGCACAGAGCCCGTGGAGAACAAAGTGGGGAAGAAAGGCCCTAAGCATTTGGATGATGATGAAGATCGGAAAAATCCAGCATATATTCCCAGGAAAGGGCTCTTCTTTGAGCATGATCTTCGAGGACAGACTCAAGAAGAGGAAGTCCGGTAACAGCCATTTTCTGCTTTCCTGCTGCTGACTACTGTGCTTGGTGCTTACTGTATGTCAGATGCTTTGCTGACCTTTTTGCCTGCACTGCCTCCTTACTACTCAGAACAATTTAAGATGAGTATCGCTGATGGGAAGATGCAGCTCATAGTGCTTGGTAGCTAGGTACCAGGCATGCTGCCGCACACTTGCAGTCCCAGCACCTCATGAGACCCTGTCTCACAGAGCAAAAAGAGGTGGGTGTGGTAGTGTGCAGCCCAATCCCAGCTCTCAGGATGAATAGGCAGGAGGACTCTCAGAGAGGTGAGTTCCAGGACAGCCTAGCCTACATATAACAATTTCCAGGCCAGCCAGTTACATGGTAAGACCCTGTCTTTAAAAAAGGAAAGATTTGGTAACTGTTGATGGTAAAGAGCTAGGTTCCAGATTTAGAGCAGGTGTCCCCAGAGCCATGGTCATTACACCTGTACCTCTTTAATCTGTGCCTCCTGAGATAGGAAGCTTTTATAGGCCACATTTTAGTAGTATTAATTGTCTAAGTATTAATTGTCTCAAGACACCTCTGCTTGGTTTGGTCCAGACCCAAGGGACGGCAGCGAAAGCTATGGAAAGATGAGGGTCGCTGGGAGCATGATAAGTTCCGTGAGGATGAACAGGCCCCGAAATCCCGACAGGAGCTAATTGCACTTTATGGCTATGACATTCGATCTGCTCACAATCCTGATGACATCAAACCCCGAAGAATCCGGAAACCTAGGTAGGAAAGTTCAGGAGCCTTTCTAATTTCTTAAGTGACTGAGTATGGGATAGGGAACATTTCCCTGACTGCTTTCTTATTAGTAGTGATGGTGGTGAGTGGTGGTTTATGGAGGTCTCTTCATTTGTTTGTTTTTCTTAACAATTTTACTGTTTCAGATTTGGAAGTTCCCCACAAAGAGATCCAAACTGGATTGGTGATCGATCAAGCAAATCCCATCGCCACCAGGGTCCTGGGGGCAATCTACCACCTAGGACATTTATTAACAGGAATGCAGCAGGTACTGGCCGCATGTCTGCATCCAGGAATTACTCTCGATCTGGGGGCTTCAAAGAAGGCCGTACTAGTTTCAGGCCTGTGGAGGTTGCTGGGCAGCATGGTGGCCGGTCTGCTGAGACTCTTAAGCATGAAGCTAATTACCGGTCACGGCGTCTAGAGCAGACTACTATGAGGGATCCATCTCCAGAACCAGATGCTCCATTGCTTGGAAGTCCAGAGAAAGAAGAGGTGGCCTCAGAGACACCAGCTGCTGTGCCTGATATCACACCACCAGCTCCTGACAGGCCTGTTGAGAAGAAATCCTATTCCCGGGCAAGAAGGACCAGGACCAAAGTTGGAGATGCAGTCAAAGCTGCTGAGGAGCTCCCTCCTCCGGCTGAAGGGCTCTCTTCAGCAGCCACCGTCCCAGAAACTACTCCAGCTGCTAAGACTGGGAACTGGGAGGCTCCAGTAGATTCTACCACAGGTGGACTTGAGCAAGATGTGGCACAGCTAAGTATAGCAGAACAAAGTTGGAGTCCAGGACAGCCTTCCTTCCTGCAGCCACGGGAACTTCGAGGTAGGCATTCTAGGCTGGAGGCTAGATCTTACTATATGACTGGGACTTACCTCTCAGGAATGCAGTGTGTGACAGATAGCTCCTTACACCTTAGCAGGGCAGACAGGGTACACGCGCATGGTTTGTGTGCTTGTCTTCAGAGCAGTTTGTGTGATCCCCAAGCCTGTCTGGCTGCTTATGTCACTACTTAGCTCCTTAGTATGGATGAATTTCCTCTTCTTTGCACAAAAAAAGTGATAGAGGATAGCATCTTCAGACTGTCTGAGCCAGTGGTTAAATGTTTGAAGGCAGAAACCTATTTGAATCTGGATATTTTGTTCTAAAAGGAAATCCTAATATCCTTTCTTCTAGAGACAGACTTCTTACTAGAACTATGTATAATACTGGTGCTTTTTGGTGTGTTTTGAAATGTGGCTAGAAGGAAGAATTGACCTTCTAATTTATTAATTTTACAAATGTATGTAGGGTGGTAGTGTCACATACCATTAATTTCAGCACTGGAGAGGCAGAGACAAGTAGATCTCTGTATTCAAGGCCAAGTTGGTCTACAGAGTGAATTCCAGGACAGCTAAGGTTATACAGAGAAACCCTGTCTCAAAAAAACAAAACAGGGGCTGGAGAGATGGCTCAGCAGTTAAGAGCACTGACTGCTATTCTGAAGGTCCTGAGTTTAAATCCCAGCAATGCACATGGTGGCTCACAACCATTCGTAATGAGATCTGATGCCCTCTTCTGGTGTGTCTGAAGACAGCTACAGTGTACTTATATATAATAAATGAATCTTAAAAAAGAAAAACAAACAAAATAAAAGTACTTGTAGCTAACAGGTATCATTTAGCTTTTGAAATGCCCTTTTTTGAGATTTTATTTTTTATTTTTATAATTCATTTTTATTTCATATGCATTCATGTTTTGCCTGCCTGTATGTCCCTGAAGGTCTCAGATCCCCTGAAAGTTGACAGGCAGTTATGGGCTGCCATGTGGGTTCTGTGATTTGAACTCTGGTCCTCTGGAAGAGCAGCCAGTGCTCTTAACCTCTAAGCCATCTCTCCAGCCTGAAATTTTATTTTTATATGTGTAGGTGTTTTTCCTGCACCTGTGTCTGTGCACCATGTGTGTGCCGTGCCCATAGAGGCCAGAAGAAGACATCAGATCCCTTGGGAATAGAATTATAGATGTTTGCCAGGCGGTGGTGGCGCACGCCTTTAGTCCCAGCACTTGAGAGGCAGAGGCAGGCGGATTTTTGAGTTCGAGGCCAGCCTGGTCTACAGAGTGAGTTCCAAGACAGCCAGGGCTACACAGAGAAACCCTGTCTCGAAAAACAAAACAAAACAAAACAAAACAAAAAAAAGTGTAGATTCTCCTCCAAGATTCATGACTTCACTACCTTGAGTAGTCAACTAGAGTTCCCTCTTACTGAGTGGGTCTAAAGTCCAGTCACAGAGAACTACACCCTTGGTTTATCTGTGCTGTGATGGTCATTCTCCTTGTGTGGTGCTTGCTGTACCATGAAAGCTAGTTGTCAAAAAACAGACTTTCAAGTCAGTCCCAGCTCAAGAATCTCTGGGCTGGTTTAGGTGATTTTTGAGTACCAAAAATTAGGGTAAACTATTGGTACTAGAGTTAGTTGATCTCTGGACAGAGAAGTATACTTTTCATACTAATACTTTACTGATATATTTGGGAAACTGACTATAAAACATTTTTTAAACTAAAACCAATTATTTTTTTTTAAGATTTATTTGCTTGAGAGCTGGAGATATGGCTCAGTGATTAAAAGTCCATATTATTATTTTAGATGACTGAAGTTCAATTCCTATCACCCATATCAGGCAGCTCATAACTGCCTGGAACTCCAGTTTTATGAAGTCAACACTGTCTTAGGGTTTTACTGCTGTGAACAGACACCATGACCAAGGCAACTCTCATAAGGACAACATTTAATTGGGGCTGGTTTACAGGTTCAGAGATTCAGTTCATTACCATCAAGGCAGGAACATAGCAGCATCCAGGCAGGCATGGTGCAGGAGGAGCTAGAAATTCTACATCTTCATCTGAAGGCTGCTAGTGGAAGACTGACCTCCAGGCCCCTAGGAGGATGACTGATAGGCCACACTCACAGTGACACATCTACTCCAATAAGGCCACACCTTCTCCGACAGAATCACACCTTCAAATAGTGTCAATCCCTTGGCCCAGCATATACAAACCATCACAACACCTCTCTGACCTCTTTAAGCACATACACAGATACACATACACACAAATAAATAAACTAACAAATTTTATTTTAGGGAAATTTATTTACTTTTATGTGTACGAATATTTTTGCCTACATGTATATTTGTGCACCACATATATGTCTGATGCTCTTGTTGGCCAGAAGAATTCCATGGTGGTGGTTGTAAGCCGCCACCACCCCATAGGTGCTGGGAATCAAACTTGGTCCTTTGCAAGAGCCTTGAGTGCTTTTAACCACTTAGCCATGTCTTAATTCTAAGTAATTTTGATTCAGAAAGAATATAATCTCTTTTTCATATCTACTGTTGTTAGGAGACATTTGGCCCAGCATTTTATAGTATGTTTAATAATATTCTACAATTTCCCAAGGTTTCTATATAGGGAAATACCTTCTTTAGTAGGAAAAACTTTGAATTTGAGTTCATTTGCTAGGCTTTCTTCTTTTAAAGGGCTTTGTTGCTATAATAAAGATTTTCAAATGTTAGCATTGACATCAGATAGCTTAAAACATTTATCTATTTTGTATCTAGGTGCATACACACATGTACCTCAATAGATGTGTGTATACTATATGTGAGGGCATTCGATCCTCTAGAACTTGAGTTCAAGGCCAGCCTAGTCTACAGAGTTCCAGGACAAGGAAGGCTACACAGAGACAGATAGTTGTCTTTTTCTTTCTTTCTTTTTTGTTTTTTTTTTCAAGACAGGGTTTCTCTGTATAGTCCTGGCTGTATAGCCCTGGCTGTCCTGGAACTCGATCTGTAGACCAGGCTGGCCTTGAACTCAGAAATCGCCTGCCTCTGCCTCCCAAGTGCTGGGATTAAAGGTGTGTGCCACCACTGCCCGGCTCTTTTTTTTTTTTTTTTTTTTTTTTAAGATTTATTTATTTTATATATGTGAGTACACTGTAGCTGTCTTCAGACACACCAGAAGAGGGCACCCGATCTCATTACAGATAGTTGTAAGACACCATGTTGTTGCTGGGATTTGAACTCAGGACCTCTGCAAGAGCAGTCAGTGCTCTTAACCCCTGAGCCATCTCTCCAGCCCAAGCAGACAGTTTTAAAGGATGAATACACTTGTTTTCTTGATGGTGCCTTTGAATCCTATTCACATTTATCTGTTCTCAACCAGTGACTTTTTGGTATATTACAGGTATGCCTAACCACATCCATATGGGAGCAGGACCTCCACCTCAGTTTAACCGGATGGAAGAAATGGTACAAAAGTGGGAAGGGGGAAGACTGGGGCTACATACCTTGGTAGTAGAGAATACTTGATAGGCTGATTTGGCCTCCAGTGCTGTCGAAAAGAAATGTTGAGATAGAGTCTCACTGTTTAGCTCTGGCTGGCCTGGAGCTTCCTATGTAAACTAGGCAGCCTTGGACTCAGAAAGCTCTGTCTATCTCTGCCTCCCAACTACAAGTACTAAAAATGCACACCACCACGCCCAGACCTTAGTGATGTGACAACACCATGACCAAAGCAGCTTATAAAAGAAAGCACTTACTGGGGCGCTGGAGAGATGGCTCAGTGGTTAAGAGCACTGACTGCTCTTCCAGAGGTCCTGAGTTCAATTCCCAGCAACCACATGGTGGCTCACAGCTATCTCTAATGGGATATGATGCCCTCTTCTGATGTGTCTGAAGATAGCAACAGTGTACTCACATACATAAAATAAATAAATAAATCTTAAAAAAGAAAGAAAGAAAGAAAGAAAGAAAGAAAGAAAGAAAGAAAG